>LYUA01000529.1:398229-413288 GCA_002093875.1 Calopteryx splendens | reverse complement strand
ATGTATGATATCGATATGTTATGTAATCGATTCTGTCGACCTGGTCATGTGATGCGAGCTGTTGTGTGAGTTGCATGAGCAGTATCAGGCAGTATCGTCAGAGACCGAATAAATCCTGTTCAATCCCAGAACCCTAGTGTCATTGAATTACGGACAGAACACTAACGATCCCTTTTGCATTTGGGACAAACTTGAGCAGTATAATTTATTAAATTTCACTGAAAGTAGTGTACTGACACTGGCATGTAAATAAATGTATTTTATTAAGTCATGTCTGAAAATTGCAATGCCATTTTCCCATTCCAACTTTTACATTCTTCGCATCTAAAGTACTTACTCAGGATGTGGAAGAAAAAATGTCTTAATTGTTAAATAAAAATTTGTTAGGCCTGCAAACTGCAGTCCAAGGGCAATTTTACTTATTGAATAAGGATGAATTATGTTCCAGGATTGTATTTTAGGAACTGACAATTTAGAGCTGATGGTATTAGTGGTGTAACTTTTTTACCACTTCCTTGACATCAAAATGTTTGAGAGACCCAAAAGCTTACCTTATGGATAGGTCTATTAATTAAATATGCCAACAATATTCTTAGAATAATACCATCTTGCATATAAATGATAAATTTAACATAATACCATTAATTAAGATAATACTTTTGTAAGAGACACCACATTAACAATCAACTCCAAAGTTCATATTAAGAGGGTTGTTCATGAAGAGAATAAAGTATTCAATTTTTACACAGTTAACACGTGTAATACAATAGCAGTTTAAGAGGAAATCAATGAGACAATTGATTCCTTGAAGTACTTTCAACACTGACATTTTGATAATGCTTTGATACTTCTCTTCAACTTGTTCAAAAACAAACAAGGATTACAAAAATGAGAAATCCCAGCATTTTCTTATAAGAAACAAACATTTGTTCCCTCTCTCACATCTGTTAATCTCAAACACCTTCAATATATGAAAAAATACCATAGAAATGTGTCACACACACAGAATTTCCATTGAAGGGAAAAAAATCACATTGACAGGAAACCGTATGATTGATACATTAACAACACCATGTCATGCTCACTATACTCATGGAAATATTTTAATCAACTTTGTTTCCAAGTATTTATACTTTTGAGCAAAATACTTTGGTGACATATAGTATTTCACATTTATCAGTAGTAGAGTGCCATGGAAAGAATTTAGGTAAAGATTCACTTTGCTTGACATTTTCATGTCAGTGTGCTCAACGTATGATTAATGATAACCCACTTTTAAGGAAAAATTTGAGACAAAAGTCATTAAAACCATTCAAGTCCATTTTCCTTAAAGCAGCTCACAAAAAACATCCCAGGAGTGGAAATAGAATCAGGGGAGAATACATATTAATTACAAAATTAACATAAAGACACATCTAAAAAAATCACTTACAAATTGCCATAAGTGTTCACTTGTGCATTTTCATCAACTGTCAATCAATCAATCAACATCACATCACAGCAGCTTCACTTCATTCACACATTTGTTTTCCTATTTAACACAATCAATTGAAATTCAAGTATGTACGCTCAAGATAGATTTCCTGGGACTCATTAATGTATGTGGTTCATACTGCATGCAAAGCACAACTCAAATGAAACACCTGCACACTGCCCGAGGAACTTTTCTTTAGAACCGTGTAATTTTTGTGTTTTTACAATCCAACAACAAACAGCTTCTAGGAACATATGCAAATAAATGAGACAACCAGTAGATAATGAAATAACATCAGAAAATTACAATGCAAAGAGCTATTATCTACTGGCTATATTTGTGTGCCAGTGTGCTTCTCATGATAATCATTAAAATATTGCAGCAAATTATACCAAAATGATTTTATAGCCGGCTTCCGTGAGTAAAAAACTTGATTTTAAGTCATTTGAGGAAGAAACACCCAGATAAATCCATAAGAAAAATTAACAAATCATCTGCACACACACAAATATTAAGCCAAATAACAAATCATGTTCTTCTCAGTCTTTACGTTGGTGTACATCAAAACAAGCACACCATAAGTATACAGTCAATATCTCAATTTTTCACTGCTAATATACACTACAATATTTTGGTGGAAGTGTATGAAAGTGGTGGAGACAAATATATAAAACACATCAAATTCATTACCTAGGAATCTCGCTTTTAAATATTTTTATACCAGCCTTCTCTACGCTTATGAGATTTTGTTGCACATAACACAAAATGCCTACACACAGACCAATAGAGAGAGCTTGTGAGGAACATGTCCAAAAAAAAATGCAATAATTTTCAAAACCTGAAATATGCGAGCTAGAAACAGCTCTAGAATTGAAAATCAAATTAACACATGCTAATTTATGTACATCTTTAAAATGAAAATGATTTCCATTAATCACTGCAACCAACCTTAAATGTATTTTTATTATCATCCACTTATAAACTTTCTCTTGGTTGGTAAGAAGAGATACTTCATGATTACATTATCTGTCAGAATAAATTATCTGAATTAAATACATGCTCCCTTAAATTGATTTGAAACAATCACATTGGGCAAGAGTGAGGATGAGGTATTGAGGAATAATAAAGTGATTGCACAGCTCAATGTTTAATAAAAGAGCCATCCCTATTTGCTACAGCATTAAAAAAGTATCACTTTTCTGACTTATAAGTTCTTTTAGAGTCTTATTATTCACAAAGAGAGTGAAAAATTCACTTTACAGATTAAAATTTTATATTTACATTGTTTTTATTCAATTTTAAAATTTTCTTTAGTCTATAAGTAGTTACAACTATTAAAAAAATAAATATAAGATGTATATAAAAGGAGCAGACTACAGATAAATCACCCTTGTTTCCTCATTCTTTCCCATCCTACTAAGGAAAAACAAGCATGCGATGCATTTTTACTTATGTGTGTTAGTGTATGTCTTACATGTGTAAAGAAGATGACAGCTTTTCTAGTAATGAAATTACTCCACAGCCACGATACATGGACAGTCTAGCTCCTGAGAAAAGCTTGCAAGATTTTCTCAATGGCACTTCCCTATGGTAAGTAACCCACTTAAATTGTTATATCACGTTGTAACAGCTCATTACTGGCAGTGACCAGATATCAAACATTCTTGTCAGTCCCAAATGATGAGATTGTGAGAGGAGAACGACTTTTCTAACAGTAATTACGTTATGCCATCACACTACTGGTAATACACCAGTAATTTACATTTCAGTCTACATACATATCCCTTAAGATCATCACAGAAAAAGCTTCCCTCTTGTTTATATTTTTCACTATGTTACGGATGGTTTGGATGCCATTCATGATTCTCAGAATTGACGGATACTAAGAGATATACCAGTGCCTTAAATAATACTAAAGTTAAATAGTATTACTTTGTTCAACATTCTTCTATTAGTCTTATTGCCATTATTAAAGCAAAGGGCAGCTTTTTGCAGACCATTGAAACCATAGCCAGACAGTATTGAAACCTTATGAATAAACTTATATTTCTCAATTACAAAAAAAAGGAGCCAGCATGAATTTAATATAGTTTCTTTTTAGAAAAAAAATTTAACAGCTTCTGCTGCACCATTATCAGAAAGTCTTAAAAAAAAGCCTGTGAATGAAATGTGCATGGGAATAACTACTACATTTTCTTTGGCGAGGGAAATTTCAATGCCAAATACAATTTTTTTTATAGTCAATATAATTAACACAGTTACAATTTTAATTCATTACTATGCATATTATCACTTTGAGAGTAAAACAGAATTTCAGTATAATTAAAAATTCTGATGGACATGCTGATATGAAAAGGAATATTTTAAAAAAATTGCTAGGTTGCAACACCCGAAGCTTTTGAAATTTTGATTCTAAAACAGTATAAAAACTACAAGTTGGCATATATTTTTTTCAAGACTAAGCAGAACATCATCATACTTAATCTTTGTCTCTGAAAAGGAAAATTTAATGGACCGTATTGATTTTCTGTGTAGCAGAAAGTATAGGAGAGGAAAATTTAGCATGAAACTTGGGAAACTTCAGTGTAAGTAAATAAGAGTGCCCTCAGGTTAAAGATATGTATGTAATTTGCTTACGGAAGGTCACTGGAAATATATGTAATATGACATTTTCATTTTCTTGCATTATAGAATTTTTTCACCTTCCTTTGTTTAAACAGGCAGTGTATACAACTAGAAACAGAAGAATTTACACCTCAAAACGATGTTAATGGTGTGGAAAGTTCCATCCTTTGACTCATATTTGACTGAGAGAAGAACAAAGAGGCAGCATTATTTAAATTTTTATTCAAAATTTGATATTTATAACAAAATTTTAATTGAAGGTGGAAATATAACTAACATGTTATGGCTGAAATATTTCCATTGGAAATAAATAGTATAGCTCAAATAACTTGACCTATTATATACTATGAAGCCATGGACATTGACAGTCATAGTCATCAAGCTGGATCCATGATCACATTTCCAAACACCTGTATAGAGGCTTCATTGATTTGAAAATCTAGAGTGAATTGGGAGAACCCTCATATAAATTCAGTTCATAAAGCCTCCAACTCTTTCTATAAAATGCACATGCATAAATTTCATAAAACTCTAAAATAGCATTAACTCTGTATAAAGTGAATCACAGTTTCAAATACTCACAGAATAATTTGCCATTGCAAGTCTGAAATCATTTGAGGAGCATTAGAAGTTTTTGAGAACAAAATTCAGCCATTTACTGTGTTACATTTCCAACTTCATAAAATTTTGATGGCATTCCCATCATTTTAAGAGAAGTAGTTTTCTTCATTCAGAAAATGACCAAAACCTGAGGGAACACTTATTATGGGAAAGGTAGGCTCTTCAATCTAAACATGTTTCGGTCTTCATTATTAGCTTCTCTGGAAAATTTAGTTCATATCTTAATTTCAACATGCTACATATATGCACAGATATCCTACTGCCTTAAAAGACTAAATTTGATAAGTACATGATGAAAGAGAAAAATCCATGTAAACAGCTACAAAATCATCAATAATTGCATTACATGTCTCAACCTTCTAGCAGGACATCACTCAGTCACTGGGGAATACGATCAATGTAGTTTGGCCTGATACTTCTTCTGAAGGCATTATGTATCTAGGAAAGTAAATTTAAACATAGAGAACCCAAGAGAAAATTGGTACAGAAATTCTTGTTCCTAATTGGCATTATTGATACAGAGCTTTGTGTCATTATGCAATGTGAATGATCTGTATAAAAGAATATAATTGGTAGCAGATTATTCTATATAATTGGCAAGACTTCTGCACCTCACTATACATCACTCATTCACAACAATGATATACAATTATCATTTTTGCATGCACCATGGCACAAAGAGCTCTGCTAACCATGATAAAAATCTCTGTATCAATGATAGTAATTTTCACAGGGAATTTCCATATTTTCATGCTAACTCAGAATTAATTTTCTCCAAAGACTTGTTTCAATGAACAAAGAGTCATGCATCTAATTTTAATATTTTACTCAGAAACATAAATGTGAATATGATAACAAAGCCTGAAAAGTTAAATATATTCATAACCAAAGCAAGATTCCTGAAATCACACATTTTGAATAGAAAAACTTGCCCTCATCAAAGTGAGCTGAAAGACATGGCCATGCAACATTCAAGAGGACCAAATATTTTGGATCACATCACCATAAGGCAGTTTTCATGACACAATATTAGCTAAATTAATCCACCACCATTAGACATAAATGAATGGCTCAGTCAAGATATTACAATTCTTCCAATAAAAAATTGAGCTGATTCAGTCAAACAGAGTGTTCTCTTGGAACACCCAACTCCCCATCCAACAATGTATCACAAGCCCAATTTTTACTTACAAAAAGCCAAGGAAACTTCAATATTTACATCATCATGCTTTTAAAAAATTATAGAAAACTGCTATTTAGATAGTTGTTATAAATGAAAATCAAAAAATCATTTATATCAAAATATGTAAATAATTCAGACTGAAATTAATTATAGCTTCAAATGTCTGCTTATTTGAGACAAGTATAATTATATGGATAAAATTATAATCTTGCAAAAATTTTGTCGGAAAAAATTTAAAATTAAACTAATTTAAAAAAATTAATATAAGGGCTTTTAAAACTTGTTTCCTGTGCTTTCATGAACTTCCTACATTAATATGTCATCTAGTGATATGAAAAGGATCTTAACTTAAGGTATCATTTTAATACAAAAAATATTGCTTGAATGGTGGAAAACATAACTTCCATAAGCTAATATGACAGTGCTCTTGAAAACCAGCAGACCAATTAACCACAACCTTGACAGCTATGTATTACAGTGAACCTCCAGAAAACTGGTAAACTGTTTAGTCGATGGAACACCATTAGTTATTCCTTCCAATTCATTCTTAAAACAGGCTATCCCATGTAGAGGTGTATACTGCCACTTTATCTCATTAATGTGTATCCAAGACAATGAGCTACCAGTTGGCAAATTGCAAAAAAAGAAAGACCTGCTCCATGCCCCAGCTAACAAACAACACTAGTTTGTCGTGAACTAACAGTAACTGTCATTTTAATATTTCATCTTCTTGAGTGTGAATGGTTTTAATTGCTCTTGAATTAATAAAGGTTCAAATGTTTTGTCGAAATGAAATATTTTGTTTGCCCTTTGCTGCAGCATGAACATATTATTCTGTACAAAAATTACTTTCATGACTGATGTAAGTTTTTTCACAACTATTTTTTGTTAAATTGTTCAAAGTAATTTCAGGTAATGAAAAAAACGGTACTTCTTCCAATTTGTAATATTCATACTTATGCACCCTGATAATCTCTAATATTTCACAACTAAATAAAGGTATTACTATGGCTATCATAGCTAAGATACTATGCTGCACACATAGTGGTGAAGGCAACCAATTACAGTGGATAATCAGAAAGAATGGTTATCCAAGCAGCTTGGTGAATTGGTCAACTGAAAAGACTTTAAAGTTTTAATTGGTTTTTTAACCCCAGGCATTGGTTGCATTCAATAGCTCATTGGTCAAATGGTAGTAATCTGAATCAGTAATTGAGAAATTTCCTCATTCTCATAAGAGACCACAGAGAACTGAGGACAGTAAATTTTAAAAAGCACGAGAGTCATGTTCAGTGTTTATAGCTATAACCCCACAGCTTGAAAAGGATAACAGTGCATTCTGCTATCAACTTGAATCACCAAGTATCAAAAAGTCTTGATTCACTTATATTGTGTCATAATTGAATTTCAAGCGCAGATTATTCGCTCTTAGTCATTAACTGTCTTAATTCCATGCAAATTTCAATTTTAAAAAATCATTGCCACAATCCATAAATCACTTGTACATCCAATGACTAGCTTAACTGGAAAGGCTTATTTATGTATGTGTCAAAACAGCTGACACAGTTTTAAAAAAATTATTGATTCAATCTCTGTGATTGAGTGAATATTGAAAGATCCACCAAGTCAAATTCCAAATTGTAACTGTGGTTCGCAATCTCAAATTCGTTACAAATCTGTTATGCACAAATTAATTCCGTTATAATGGAACTTCTGAACAAAAAAGACAAAAAATAATTATCATCAACCAGTACATGAAAGCTTAATGGAAGGATTACCTACTTGAGGAAAAACATTAAGTACCAGTCATTTGATGATGCATAAGTTTCATATTGTGAAAATGCTATCTATAATAATATTTAAAAATATGATGTGTTAAACAAAATCCAGGGGTTTAAAGAATCAGGATTCAAATCCGAAAATATTTGATTTGATTGTTGGATGAAAGGCTCACTGAGTACATATTATATTTTATCTTGTCTGTGACTACATGAAGAAGATCCTTAAGCGAAAGAACACTTTACACCAAAGAGGGAGATAGAAAACTCAAAGACTGCACAAAGAAGAAAATTTAGTAAAATTAGAATTTAAAAAGGGCCTTCCTAAATAAGAACATCTGATCATCATACTTTCAAAATCTTCTACATTTCAAATAAGATTCCATTAAATATGACATTATAAAAGGAAAATATGAGAAAATTGATTATCAATTCTCAGTTCATTTCCATTAAGTTTAACAAACAGGAGAATCTATATTGTAAATGTTTATCTATCACAAATACTGCTTACACCAATCACCTAACTCGTTGCCATAATAAATTGCATTTGAAAATGAGACATGTACTTGAGTTTAAATATAAAAAATAAGAAAATTAAATTTCTATAATCAGAATAGAACAAAATTAGAATGGCATCAAATAACATCAACTGTGACATTATTCCACAAAGATGAGATGAGTGGGGAAGGGGTACTCTTCAAAGGAAAATATGTACTATCCTGTTGCAAAATTCATTTTCTAGCAATTACACCTCACTTATAAACTTCCAAGATATGAAATACAGGTAGGTACCTATTTGGTTTCAATAAAATTTTGATCAGCCAACATCTATTATTATCAACCAATAATTATGACAATCATCATTAAGAAGATGACAAAATCCATTTATCCAGGGAGCTCCACAAAAAACAATTGGAAAGGGTTAAGCATATTCTATGATATTAAAATTCATTAAGAGCCACCATTAAAAACCTGTCCAGTATAGAACAGATCTGTTTAGATGCCAGAACAAACTTAATAACAGAGAAAGACTTTTAAGTAGTTATACTTAAATGGATTCCATTGATCATGCACAACAAAGCTTGTACTTAGATTTTACTACTAAAAATTACCAGAATTTCATTTGATTTCTCAATAATATATATCATATAGTGCAGTGAAAAATATATATATTTCATAAAGCATTAGGTATAATTTTAAAATACCTGCTTAAGGTAACCATCTGTCAACATTAAAAAGCAATAAGGATGTTTATTCAAAAATACCTACTTTAAGTGCTATAAAATTTTAAAATATTCTGAATGGTTGCTTAAAATTTTTAATATTATAATGCAACTTAACAGTATCTTTTTCTCTGAAATTTTTATAATAAACAAAACAAAATAATAAAACATTTAGGTCTGAACATTTACATCTTCAAATTTGGCTGTAAATAAATCAGAACAACCAACATCAAATCAAATACGAACAATGAAATAAAAAATTTTAACATTTTAGATATGTATGTATCTACTTAATAAGTAGATACAAGCGGAAGTTTTGATACACTGATGATGATACATCCTGAGGTGATATTACTATAGTACACTTATGAATTTTATTTAAAAGAGAATCAAGATCTAAAATTTTAAAATGGTACGAGAACAAATGGCTTCAAAATACTCTAAACGAACTGTAACAGAAAAAATATGATCAAAATAATGGAAATTATTAAAACTTTGAAAATTTAACAGTTTGTTTAAATGCTTCAGCATAGTGAGATTATATTTTGGTACACTTACAAATGCACCTTTTCAAATTTGGAATTCAGTAACAAAAATATCAATAATTTATTATCTAGTCTCATTCATCTTGTTCCAATTATTTACTCCAATTCCTTGCATATACACACTGAGGGGTAGCCAAAGAATCACAAGCAAATCTATAATGTAGAAAGACAAGGAATAAGAAGAATATGCCTTTAATCTCTATGGTGGAAGCCTGGCTTACTGCATTTTCATAATTTTTTCTTTTGAAGAAAAATGAAGCATTTGAATGAAAATGAATACTGGGGATAAATAGTTAGAAACCACTGCAGAAATCATTGATTCCTAATAATACAGCTAGCAAAGCTCTTAAGACTGTAGAAATATGTCGCGTGAGAATTTTTCACTCTGTTATAAACCTATTGAAGCAGGATAAAAATTTTTAAAACATAGGTAGATGAAAAAACTCCCAATTTATGGATACAATTCACCATTATTCTAAGAGGAATTTCATTCACTTCCTGAACTTATCTGCGATCAGAGGTGGATCTAAGTGTTAGTTTTTCAGTATGCATTCATGCATACTGAAAATGAGGCCAAATATTAAGGTGATTTGATGTACACCTAATTGCCAAAGAAAAGATTGGCATTCTGAAGGGGTCCTCAAATCTGATGTCTGAGCCTTTTGGCACCTGTGAGCCTAACCGACCACTACCCAGTGCGTACAAAACTTTACATTCAGTGTAATTTATGGAAAGTACTTTGAAAGTGAGCACAGTTTCAACCCTTTGGAAACATTATAAATCTGGCATAGGTCTCATCTCAAAATTCACTTGAGAGGAACATATCATTTTCCCATTCACATATTCAACATTATGTTGGTCACACATCCCCAAAACCATCTTGATACAAATACAGCACCTCATGAAAAATCAATTAAAATATATCTATATAATTATATAATAAGGTATGTATTTCACACCATCTACTCTTCTTAAAATGTAGTGTAAAGCAGATATTTTTCCTATTAAAAAATTTTTTTTACATAATTTATACAGAAAGCCATTTCTCTCAGATTTCCATTCGCTACATATGTTTAAGTTGTATATATATATATAGAAGTCTCTTTTCTTACTTAAATGTATATACAATATACCTTTCATATAAATCCCTCAATCTCTCTCTTTAATAATCATTCTATCACATTCTTTACTGCACACAAAGAGTTAGCTGGCCAATTTTTTAACAAGTAAAGTATTTTGCACTTTTTGAAAGTGATAAGTAAAACTTCCCTAAAAAAGGAAGGACTGTCCAGTTCCTTGTTCCTTTAAAATATAATTGGCCTAATTGGACATAAAAAAACACAAAGGAAAATAATGAAATAAAAAACTGAACGACTAGGGCTTTGGTAATTGGACAACAACAATCCATATTCACAAAGCCAGCATGTTCCTCTTTGATCTGTACCATGAGAGCTTAATACCCTGATAATTAGAGTGTCAATTTTTAAAACCTATATTATTAGAGTCCATTTTTACAAGCTTGGCTTTAGTATTAAAAAAACTTTACGTATACGATGAACTTATCTTCTTTCCTTTTATGCCTTCACTTTGCCCTTAGGAGGAATTATTAGGCAGGTACATGCACTGGTTGTGCTGACCAACATTCCCTGGGTGTTAAAGCTTTCACTCACTGCATTTTATGCTTTGCACCTGATGAGAATTATAAATTGTGCCCCTCTTTCCAAATGCTGCAGTTACAGCAAAGCCAGTTAAACTGGATGTGGAAACATACTAGATTCTGACAAGAAGAATCATGTTTAAGTTGAATTTCATATGATGCAGGACTATCAAATACGTTAGTCCCATGTCATGGATTACTGCACCAGAAGTTATAGACAGACTACACACACAATTTTCCAAACCAAATTTAGACTTTTTTTGGCAAAAGGAAAAATACCTCAGCCACAACAACAAAAGCATACTTTACTCGGAAGAAAACCTTCACAACACATTTGAATTGGCAAAAGACATCCTTTCTATTAAGGGTACCACATGTTCATTACTGAAATCATGCATATCTTCGCTTTCGCATGGCTGCAAAATTTTCTGATTAAAAAATAATATCAATAATAGGTGCCCATATGGAAAAAGACCATTTCAACACAAATAAAAATGTTGGAAACCAAAGCAAGTTTAAAATAAATTCAAATTTGTATGATCGAGAGTTAAGAATAATTTCCAAGAATTAAATCCAGCATAAGGATCAGTATCCAGTCCTTTCAAAAAGGAGAAAATCACAATGGGGAAGAGGATGTGCACTTTGAGAAGGGTCCATTTCTTATGGTTTACAAATAGAAGTACTACAACAAGAGACACGGATTTCCTACCCTCTACCGGAGAACTTGGACACCACAGGGTAGTCATGAAAATTTTATCCTAACAATGCTTAAAATCTCCAAGTAAAAAACAAAGAACACCATGATAGAAACAAGCTTTAGGAAAACATTCAAACAATCAAAAAACTCCCAGCCATTTTTTTAACAGTTAATTGAAAAACATTGGAAAAAAAATCTTCCAATGATCTTTGTAAAATCTGTACAGAAACACATCTAAAGTGATAAAAGGTGGAGGAACAGTAATATGTCTATGTAACATCCTTGTTAACATCTTTCATTGCAGACAAGATTGCCTCATTGATACAAATATCCTCCCCCACAAGCTGTTAGATAACACACTTCTACTTTGTAAATTCGAAACAGCCACGATGAGGCACTGTTACCTACCTAACATCTTCCTTGCTATTGGCCCCTGCACAATGCATTTCTAAAACATCCACCAGGATGGAAAGGGTTATTACAGCCCTAAATCCATCCTTCATATTCCTTGAGGGAATTTTGTGAGATCGTGCCAGGGCAAAAACTCCGGCAACCTTAGGTATCCCTTTCCAGATATCTCACTGGATTCTTTTTCGGTGTTCCAGCAGATGGCTGGGGGGATAGCCTCGAGATCAAGGGAAGTCTTTCCAATGCAGCTTCAGAACAAAAACATACAGGGACACTCACTTGAGTCCCTTTGAAAGACTCACTGCTCCCAGAAATGTGTAACATAGCAGGCTCCAGTCGGCCATCCCATAGTCTGGTGGTGAGCAATCAGCAAGAACTACTGAGGCGAACCAAGAAATAGATCCACTTGGTTCCATGGTCCAGTGGTTCCATTAGACCCACCTCCCGTGGCCCCAAGGGCCTGTTCCAGTGGCCGCTGCCCACCACCACCGACCTCACTGAGTCTGGAGACCTCCAGCTCCACCACCCGGGGATTCTTTGAACTCCTGGGGGCCACCACCTGAGGTCCCAGTTCCTGTTGCACCCCCAGCCGTGCCTCCTGCAGTTCCATTGGGGCCTGGCGTGCTCCCCCCACCAACAGCTGATCCACCATTTGACCCTCCCCCAGAAGCACCATTTGCACTATTCCCACCAGCACCAGTTGTAAACTGTGAAGGACCACCAAATCCACCACCGGGAGCATAGCACTGAGGGAAGTATAATTCTGGTTTCACTACGGCTCCTCCAGGCCCACCAGCTCCCTGTTTGGGGAAATTAAGAGAGACCACTTTACATGACGGACTAAAGATGACACTGGTCGGCCTGAAAGCATAACCTCTGGAAGGATTGACTCATTAGTAGATCTAACCCCCAAGACAATGGATATCTTTCCTTATTGATACGTGAAATCCTTTTTTTTAGATTTTTAAATTGGATTACTAAATCGGAGGACAGAATGATACTCAGGTGATAGTAAATTATTACTAACAATTCAGTGCAATGGTGACATGTTTTTCGGTTCATTCTTTACTAATGACAGAAATATATCAGTCTTTGCTCAAAAATAAACAAAGGCAGCAGTATCAACAAAAAAATAATGATGAATGTTATACCAAAACACACGACAGATGAGGAAAATCTAAGAGATGTTACAAAAAGAAAAACCATGTACGTACTAGTGAGATTAAAACTGGTAATTCTCAGGTAATATGGGTATATTTTGAACAAAAGAAGTGGTACTGTGAAAATAATTAGAGTAAAATGATGTCAGCTAAGGGCGATTAAACAATCTCACTAGAATAATCAAGAGGTGGGGTTCTGACCCTGCAACATCTCCATCATGACCCTAATTTAGCTCCAAACGAGAAATCTTACATTTTTTTACGATTCCACTCAAAGCCCTTGGGGTCATCATAGTCACTCCTTATAATTCAGTAGTTACAAAATACACTAGACCCCCAAAAACTTCCAAATGAGGAGAAGTACACTACCACGTTTTTGATAATCTAATGACTGATTACACAGTTTTAGTAAAACTTAGTGAATAAACACGGCGACATTAAAAAAAATAAATTACAAATCTATGTGACAAGGTTGATGTTGCCACATGGAATTCAAACCTGGTGACCCCTGGCAGGGTGTCTACTCACTTGTGGTATTCTTGCAAGGGGAAGAAGGGATGCTGCAGCGGCCACAGCTGCCGCCGTCCTGTCCAGCGGTCCCCCTTGCCCTGGGCCCACCATGCCCTGTGCCCCGCCCACTCCCCCTGGGCCGCTCCCACCCATTCCCTGCTGCTGCATCTGCTGTTGCTGAGCAGCAGCAGCAGCAGCTGCGGCACGAGCCTCCTTCCTGGCCCTTGCGGCGTGAGGATTTAGGTGACCATCAACATGCCGCTTCACTTCTCCCTCGGTGGCAAACCTCCGCCGACAGTTTGGCATTGGACAGCAGAAAGGCCGTTCTCCTGCATGTGTGCGTGAATGCTGGTCAAGGATAGCTTTCTGCCTGTTACCAAAGAATAAGTGGACATCAGATTGTGGTGCACATTCCTTTCAATATTCCCAACAAATTTTCCTGGCCTTTTGATAACTCATCAAGGATTTTTTTCAAAATTCATTATTGGGATAACTGGATTTCTAAGTTGCTCTGATGGCTTGGATATGTCAAATACCATGGACTACAGAAAGCTCACTTATGGGGCGACATAGCATACATGTCTGAGGTTGGTTAGAACCTAATGCCTCAGATTGAATGATCGTTACATGCTCACTTAGCTAAAAGGATTGACACCTAATGCTACATGCAATTAATTATTTGAGGAATAAACCCCACACAATTTTAAAATGGTGAGTTAATAGCAAACCTAATGGTTTTAAAATGTACTTTCAGGCCCATTTTTTTCCACAAACTTTGGGCTCCATGTTAGACGTGACTTTCGTGTATCCTAAAATAACAAGGCTCAAAAACTGAGGTCCTGGTCATCAAATTGATCTCTTTAATGCTTATTATTTCCTAATGGAATGGAATGTTGAAAATGTGATCATCAGTCTTCAAATTCCTTTTGGCATCAGAATGGATGGATCTTTCAATCCACATTACAGTGTAACCTTGATAAAACAAGACCTCACTGTGCCCATAAAATCACTTGTTTTATCGAATTCTTGTTCTAACAGATTGGAGCAAAAATAAATACCATAGAGCAAATTGTATTACTTCCCAATGGAAAGTGCGGCCAACTTTACATTTCCCTGATAATTACTCCAACGAGTATAAATCTCAAGGCTATTAGTTATAAAAAAAGCAACAAATATTA
>LYUA01000529.1:377336-396786 GCA_002093875.1 Calopteryx splendens | reverse complement strand
CCATATTTTTTTACATGAAAATCATAGGGACAATTGATGGTTCCTCTGTAACTCTCGTCAAATTGGATTTTATAATGTGGATGTCAAGAGAAAAGAGCCAATTGGGTCTCGAAAAGAGTCACTATGTCATGTTTGTTTGTGGACTCTGACCTGTAAAAAGGGCACCCTCGCACTAACAATTAAGTGAAGACTGACGATATGGCTATAAGTTCTCTTAGGTTCTCATAAATATTTTGGTAAACTAATATGAGCCCATGATAAACTATTCATTAACAGAATGAAAATTGAACCTTTTTCACATTCACAGTTCATCCAATAGTCTCATCTGCTTTACCTCCAGCCCTTAAATTATACAATCTATGCTTCAGATGTGCTACTATGTCATCTCAAAAACCATTACACAGCAATCTGAATGGTACTAATGAACAAAAATAATTTTAATTGGTTAATAACAGAGAAAGTGCATTTACTAAGTGCAAGATTAATTCTATAATTATATTATACCAAAACAATTTTTTTCAATATCAATTCAAATCCATATCAGTGAATACCACTTTTCAAGTATCATACCATTCATTTTATCATTGGAATAACTGTAAAATGATCAATCATTTAATGAAAATTCTCTTAAAAACACCTTTTCAAGTAACCTAATCCTACTGTAAAGCTTGTATTGCCTAATGTGAATGGAGGTGGGCACAAAAAACTCTTTTCGATTTAAATTAATAAACTAAAATTTCATTGTTCATCAGCATATGTATTTTGATTTATTGGAACAAAAACTGAGCAATATATTTTAGAGAAACAAATGAACATTTCTCAAAAATGGTTCGCTCTCTGGGACAAAAAGAATAAAAAACCTAGAGTAAAAGGGGAAAAAATTTACTTTCAAATTATAAAGAAACTAAATAAAACCTCAAGAAAACAACAACATTTTTGAACAATGTCACTACGATAATTTCTATTGCTTTATTGAGCACAGAAATGATAAGTTGGAAAAACAAATGCAATCCTTTTTTAATTATTATGGTTTTAAACCAGTGCATGTACATTTAGTTAATTGTTAGTCAATCAAATATCTGTTGATATCATGAAGAAAATGAAATTAATAATTTTCTAAAATCTAATGGGAAAGTAATACGATGCATTTCAATACAACATACTCATTTACAAAGTTACAAGCATGCATTTGATTTATATAGTTTAAGATGGCAAGGAAGGTCAGGGATGGAATCTAGGGAAGGTAGAGCTGTGAGAAAGAGGGGAAGAAGAGTGAGTTTGATTTATTTGAACATGACCAGCAGAGTAGAGATTGTTCTTTTTAGTAGGAGGAATTAGGGAGGGTAGATAGGATGGTAGCAAATTTTTTGGTGGTAAGAGATTGGGTATTCCTGGAGTGGTATAGGAATATGGAATAAGCAAATGGAAGGAAGGTTGGGTAAAACCATTTATATTCCTGGTGGGGTTTCAGGTAGGAAATGCTCTCAGTGGAATATTACTAAGTTCATTTTCATTATTGAAATAAAATACTTTCAAAAAGTCACATCTGACTGCAAATTTTATCTGTTGATAGTTTCCTAATCACAGAGCACCTCTAGGAAATACAGAGGATACAATCATTCTTCTTCATTCTCATTGCCATCTTCAATGGGCTGAAATTTTTAACATAAACACTTATGTATTTGATTGACTGGCTACATTATTATGCTAAATGTTAGTCAATTGGAACACAGGCTGAAAAGCTTTCAATTTTCTTAGTTGTCAATGTCTTCCTGTCTCATACTCAAATCTGGCTGTTTTGTTTTCTCTTAAAAATTCATATATTCAGTCTTACAAAAGCAAGTAGAAAATTTCATCCATCAGGGCACAACTCACCTAAAGTCCTTGCCACACTGGGTGCACCTGTATGGCTTTTCACCTGTATGGATCCTCAGGTGCTGGTTAAGAATTGTTCTCTGCCGGAATGCACGACCACAATAGCCACAGCCATAAGGCTTCTCATTGGTGTGAATTCGCAGGTGCTGAGTCAGGTGAGACTGTTGACGGAAGCGCTTCCCACACTCAGGGCACGGGTAAGGCCTATGATTGCAAAATGATCCTCTGTTAACAGGTGCTATAAATTTGAGGAAATTTGAAATTTCAAAGGTGCAATTAATGGGATATTGCATTGTGATGAAACAGGAACTCTACATGTTCTGTGGAGGGCAGACAAAGCAATATTTCGCTACATATTTTTAAAAGCTTACGTAACATACATAGAGAACCACAGGACTCACAATACCTTACCTGTTCACCTGCATTGTGAAGGAACTCCTTAATTTATGCTTATGTAATTTGTTCAAGTAAGTGTTTTTGGGAAGATTGTTTCCTCTAAAAATATTTTTACCCCAAGCTAAATTGATGTACCTGGATTCAATGTGGACACAGCCATGTTGAAGCAGAGTAGATTTTTGTTTGAATTCTTTTTGGCAGATGGGGCAACGGACATAGAGCGGCATTCCCGCACTCCGACCATGCTGGATTACGTCTGGGAGGCACTTTCCACCAGGGCCAGTTCCACCAGAGCCCCCAGCACCCCCAATCCCTCCGCCCTGCTGCTGCTTTAGATACTGTAGTGCTGTGAAGTTTCCTCCAAAAACAGAGTGCTGCATTCCCTGTGCAGGGTAAAAAATCCTTAAACTCTGCCCAAAAAAAATGTGGCTTCGACTGAGTATTCCTGACAAACTGATTAACAGCTTTTGAAAATGGGATCACTTGATTTATGGTTATTTAAATTGAACCTGATTATCATGAATCAATTCAATTAAAATTGTGATTATAGAGTGACTAATTTTATTCAATGTGAAATAATCATAATTTCTTTGAAGCTGTTGAATCCTCCCAAAAATTTATTTTTATTTAGCTACCTCTGCAGCACAATTACATAAACACCTCATCAATTACGGAGGTTACATTAGATGACTTTGTAAGTCGAAACCTAGGTCGTAAGTAATAAAGTTCATGTGGANNNNTGACTTTGTAAGTCGAAACCTAGGTCGTAAGTAATAAAGTTCATGTGGAAAAATTCTACTCAACTTGAAAAACCCCACAATTTGCAAAACCACGGTTTGGTAACCATTGAGTACATGGGAAATCGGGAGGTTAGGTTTCATGTTCCATATAACTAGCGTAAACATTCATGCTAATTTATTCTTCTCAAATAATCAAAACATATTTGGTAAGCATCTTTTTTTTCTAGATTAGCATCGATAATGAAAGTTCACCCTAAAATAAATTGGAATAATATGTTAAATTTTTTTGATAAAATTGAGGTCAAATGTTATAGCAACATTGTTCCTGGTCTTTTTTAATATTTTAAATTTAAAATTAAATAGGAATGTGCAATTCAATTTTATGCATCCATATCGTACCTTAGAATCCTTGAAATATGAGTGATACTGGAGGTCAGGGTTGCCTTCTTTCCCGCCTGGTGGGCCACCTTCTCCATATGCCTCTTCTTTGGGTCCATCAGGACCACAAGAAGGAGATGGGCTGGCATCAGGGGGATAGGGTACATCTTGAGGCCATAACGTTGGTGTCATGCCATTTTTAAACACCAAATGAGGACTCACATCTGCTCGAAAAAGAAGGATACTGGTGAAGGTGTCTTCCTCAAAGGAAAAATTTTTGTGTTCAAGTACAAATAACATTAAAAAATTAAGCCTATCACTTTAAATGGACTGAATACAAAATGGAATATTAGATTACAATAACTATATTATAAAATAGAATAATGACAACATTGATTTTGTACAGAATCCAATACCTACTTCACCATAAATCTATTAATAATAAAGCTGATGCATTATGTCCCATCGGGCATCACTTGAGGAAGTATAAATATTATGCCAATCCATGAGAGTGAAATATTACGGTGAATTTTGTAGATATAATCAGTCAAGATGTTATTTTTTTAATAAGTCACTAAATGTCATCTTTACCATTCAAATTACTAATGATAAATAAAGAGTTTGGAAGTTTCAAATAATAACAAATTAAGAGGTTTAAGATAATTGCTTACGAGCCAAAACATCTGGAATCAGTTTTGTAGTTGATTTCTACAAGAAGCAGTGAATTTCAATGTATATTTGTGTAAATAAAAGAAAATCCATGAAAGAAAAGACCTTGGACAACCAGCACACAATCAATATAACTTAAAATATAGAAATTAACACACAACAAAGCATTAGGCCTTGAAATATGAATCAATGATTTAAAAAAAATACAAATATGTTAAAGGCTTTTCATATGAGCACATCCTATTCTTTGATTTGTTGTTTCTATAAATATGGTAATTAGGATTCAAGAGAAAAAGAAGATGCTATTCTTCTAGAAAAATAAAATTACAGGACTTATTGCAGCAAAAAATTAATTATTCTTAAAAAAGTGTATAGGAATGCAAAAGTTTCAAATATTTCACTGCAGATATGTTTAGAAGGGTAAGGTGAGGTTCCAGAGTTTTCCTTCGTTTAGATCTCAGCCAATGATTTTTCCATTTCTCTTGGGCAAGCACAGTCTATTGAGTTAAAAATACTAAAGATTTCTCATAATTAAAAATGATTACTTTGCATACTATTTTAAGAAAAGGATTTGAAAACTGAGACCATTTTAGCAATAATATCAATGCAATGTGTATGGACTGGACTGGACCAAAGAAGTAGATTGAATTTGTGGCCATCTTCCCAACTTCGATATGTAGAATATCCTAATGAGGAGGATGTCCTAGAAGATATTTTCAAGTTGAAAAAATTAATTTGTAAAAAAATTGTTTCATTCTACTCATGCTGTCGTCAGGGTACCTAATTACTCTGAGATGTAAAAACTATATTTATCACATCAACAACAAATTACATTTTCTGGAAAGTTTTTTTTTCAAGTATTTTTTCTTGAGTAGCATTGCATAAGCAGATGAATAGAATATTTGATGAATTATATAAGGATAATCCCCATGACAGTGCAGGTAAAAATGAGAAAAGTATGGATGGAATGGTTTGGACTACTGTCCATGAATGCCAAAATTTCCCTGCCAAATGAGTAATACACTTCTCTAGAACATTTCCACGGGTACAAAGAACCAAATAAGTGTAAATAAAATAATGAATATTAATGTGCTGCTCTGACGGCTGCCTAATACATCACTTTAAGATCATTTTTAGGTACCTACCTTGAAGGAAAATTTAATAACAGAAATTTAACATGAAATGTATTTCTTTTAAGTTTGCAATTTTTTGGTAATTTGCTTATTAGCATAAACTTAATCATTTACAAAAACCTGCGGGTCTTTAAAATATAATGCAAGAATATTTACAGGGAGACAAAGCACTAGGAAATGTAAGAAAAATATTAGTAAAAGCCCCATAATCTCATTCAATTCAGAAAGGGCTGATAGCTTTAAAAAATGTCACCAATCTACTTTCTTAAATAAGAGAACACAAATGGCTATCAATCCCTAAAATTAAATAAATGTAGTATGTTCATTACACAGGTTGAGGAGACTCTCAAATGGAGATGAAGGATGAAAAGATTAAAATGTTATAAAGAATACGGTTAAATGATTTTATTCTAAATAACAGCTTAGGAGGAAACATTAGTCAAGAGTTGACTAAGAGTGAAATAAGTAAGGATGCATGGATCATGTCTCAGTTGCTATAAGGAAAGCACAATTGGTTAGAAATCTTAACATGGATTAGAATGACTTTGTATCTTAAGCATATTAGTAATATAAAAATTAGCCATACATTATCTCACTGCTCAAATTTGTAGCCTGCAACATTGTTTTTTTTTAACATGCAGTACTTTCCTTGTTAGGTTTTATGACAATTTCTATGTAAATGAGTACTATGGATTTGGAAGTAGGAATATAGCCCCCACTGTCAAAAAAGGATGCATTTATACAGTCTGCCACCCAGGGGACAAGTGTCATCAATACATAATGAAAGGTAGGAAAAAAGAATTCAGTGTAAAATTTAGGAGTAAAGTATTTTCTGCAAACTTGGCACAAGGTTTTATTTGACAGACGGAGGGTAAATGGCATGCTGATACACTATTTAACATACACCAACTATGCATGCTGAAGATTTATTTAATAATTGGGATGTAATTTATACTGAATTTTCAAAGGTAGCTCTCCATTCTATGAGACGGACAATCAATCATGTACCCAAAATCATACATCTCACAATGAAGATAAAATAGAAGAGGGAGTCTTTGACTAGTGATTCTATTTTTTTGTCAATTATAATGTGAGGCAGAAACTTTAATAAAGATTTGAGGACAAGAAACTTAATTCTGGTTAACTTATAGCACTTTCACAAACCTTAAGCTCTCCATCCAACACCCCTTGCATTACCATCTTTTCCAGCTCAATTCTTGCCACCATTCAATTCCAAAATCATAAGTATTAGGACTGTGATGGAAAGACCACAAACCTCCAAATATTATATATGTCAATCCCATGCATTAAGGTCTTCATTTTAAAACTCAGGCTTTTTTTAAAGTCCATGCAAACATTATTAGTTCCCTTAATCTGATGTTCTGAGAATGGAGAGAGTAGGAAAAAGAGCCTTCCAGTTCATTATCAGCTACCATTTTTGCAGTCCAGCAGTATTTTTCAGCTTTCAGAGGACAACAGTTTCACTTCCATTACAAGAAACACGTGCATGAATTTGTCTCCTGTTACAGAGGTGCAACTATTTCTTTCCAAAAGTTGACCAACATAGTCAAATCCCACAAATGGAAGCTGATACCTCACGATGTTGCAGAAGCCTTTGTACTAATTCCAGTTCATTACTTTCAAATAAAATTAATCTTAATGTTCAAAACACTACCTTAAAAAACTAAATCATAACCAACTCATTGTTTTATGTCTGACACTCAGTAAGTATCAATATGAAAGAAATTAACAATCAGGGCCCTTTACCCTTTAACAGTGTACTTAAGTTAGAAAATCTCCATATCAATACTTAACATCTGGAATCCCTGCTTAGAGCTGATTGAATCTTTCACAGACTCAGAAAAATAAACTGTTTGTGAGAAGCACAATGGTAATTCAACAAGTTCCAAGTTTGGTTGAAGCATCACGTATTTGCTGGGTTTCAAAATAAAATTAATTACTTTCTGTTCAATATGTGAATCCAGGCAAGGAATCCAAAATACATCAGCTGTGACATAACCAATTACACTTATCCATTTCTTTCCAAGTTAGTACGCTGGATTACTCAAGAAAACTGCATTACGGTTGATAAGTGTTTCTAAAATCAGTGAATGGTATCAACACTGCATACTCAATATCACCAATCTCATTTCTGTTCAGAGTTTTGAAAATTATGAATATACAGCATTGCATCTTAAGCAGATATAAAGGAAATGTTCATCCAAAGTTATGAAATTATTTAGATGGATGGAATGTATTAAAATGCCCATTTCAAAATGCCTATGTCCCATACCAGATAAAAGCTTGAGAGAGTGTAAATATTTCAGAGTCTGGGTGAGTTTACACAACTGATCTGATGCATATGTTCATTACAAAGACTTCAAAATATCACTTTTTACTTTTACAATCTTAAATATTTTTTAAAAACCTTCTATGGCTACACAACTTACACTACAATTTTCACAATATTGTGAAGCAAGAAATCAACTGATACTAAAAAAATACTAATGTAAGGACAATTTAAAGATTTTAATGTAGAAAAAATTTATTCTTTGGCAAAATCACTGCAATGAAGGAACCAATATAAAGCTAAGAAAAAACATTATGGAATGATGCAAGTGTCTTGTATAATTAAATAAACTTGAAGCAGGATTTTTCAATCTTAATAAACTCCTGACACATAGCAAGAGTAGAACAAAGCACAATAGGAGCAGTTTTCAATTCCATTCATCAAATAACTAAAATGTATAATAAATGAAAGGATGAAGAAATACACTTCTATATTAAAGTGAGAGGGCCATTTCCAACAAATGTTAAGATAATTCCAATGTGTTCATTACTTGACAACATTCAAGGCTAAATATTTAGATCTGCCCCAGACAAATAAACTGTCCAAAGAAGTGTAAACAATTTTGGTTTAAGTGAGAAAATACCAAACAAAGAATCCAATGCCAAAAGCCATGATTATTAGGAAATAGCATTTGTTAGTTTGTTAGTAGTGATGTTTTCACCTCCAGGGTAACAATTTTAGGTTTTGTAGTAAAATATCAACTATTTTTCTTTTAATTTCGAGAGAAATGTTTATTGAAACTTCATTTTTTCTAAGACAAAAAGATTAGAGAACTGCAAACTTAGAACAATAATTAAAACAGTGTTAGTGGAAATACAACACTTAGTCCATGGTGAATATGGAACTGTCTTCTCCATAGAGAGAAGTTGCTAAATGAACATAAAAGGAATTTTCTCCATATTCCTTACAACATCCAACTACAAAACAACTTCATATATAGAATCTGAAAAAATAACTATTTTCTTACCTCAGATAAAGTAGGAATTAAGATCAACAATTATGACTACTTTCAGGACAACATTTTATAAAAAATTACTTATTTCAGCTTTAAACATAAAAATATGGCATCTTAAGTTATTATCAGCATAAACTGCATTTGTACATTGACAAAAATCAGTATTTTTAGCAGTTTATCTGATGTTTTTATTCTATAGAATGTAGGAGTTCCAAGTATTAACACTCAACTTTTCTGGCTACTACTGATATAATTACAAAGTCATGTTTGAAACAGCTATCAACAAGTATTGACAAAATTATACTTAAATTTAGAAATAGGTAACTTCTTTTGGAACTAATAATGTCAAAACCATGAACTAATGAACACATTAGTAAGAAATGGAAGTAAAATCTGAAGACTGAGGACACAAAATATGTGACCATATGATGGAAAAATATTTCCATTTGTGAGATATCTTCTGATTCTCAAAGCACTTCACATATCTTCACCGTCTCACTTAAATCAAATTTAATCAATCTGTGTACTAACATATAGTACATCTTTTAGGAAATATTCTGATACAGAAAAGCTGGTGATTAACTACAAGCCATTTATCATTCATAATAAAAAGTAACTGAAATATCATTTTCCAGGTTCAATGATTTTCGAGAAACATTAATAGTAATCCATTACACAAAGCCAACCTCAAAATAGCAGATTATCAAGTGTTAATTCACTGAACTCCATATAGTATAATACCCACATGAATTATGGTTCCCTTTCGACATAAAATGCCAGGAACTTTAGCTAAATTTTAAGCCAGTTCACACAATTCAACTTTTATGAAATGTGTTCACCAAATCCCAATGATTACTTATGACTTATAGCTGCTGCTTATAATTAAATTCTGTGGGGTAATTGCTGCTGATAAAAAAAGAAATCAACGGTTATTATGCTGTACATTAATAACTATTTTATCAATTTCCCCGATAATAGCTGTTAGTTTCAAGGAATGTAAAAATTCCTTAGCATATGATATCAAAAATAGACAAGTCAAATGAAATCTAAGTGAACTATAGACTGCTTTCCAAAAAAGTTGAAATCCTTGAACGGGCCTTCACATATTTTTTTGCGAACAGTTGAGTATGCACAATCACATTCATTCAAAGAATTGCAATATCTTTTAATTGAAGTACATTTTTAATGGAAAATTTTACAAATCAATTGGAGTTTTGCTGAATGTTAAAAATATGTTTTTGTACTTTGAAACTGGTTCAATTCAGTTTCTGCCTTCACCAAAAGCATGATTACAAACTTGATTAATTTTAAGGCCTTGATTTTATTTTCCAACAGGTGAAAAAGAAAACTCTAATGCTATCATAAAAATTCCTGTCAATAAATAGTCAGTGACCAACATTAAGCTCTGTACGCAGCTCATTGAGATGCTTTTGCAATATAAAGGAATGCACTGAAAGGTTTAAATTATTAAGGCTAAATGTGCAGAAATACTTCTATGTCATGAAAACATTTGTCACCTTACTTCAAAGGACAAAAAAAATGCAAGAAAGCTACTATGGTTGAATGGGTATATTTTCTGCTGCTGGTTAATTATTCTTCCACAATATAGAAGTTTCAGTGGAGCCCTTAAGTTCATGGGGACCAAATGAAGGCCATAATTTTGGAGTTATTAAAAAATGGGGGTTAAAGCTTCATGAATCAATAGGGAGATAGGCTCCACTCTCATGGAGGCACTGATTTAAAAAAATCTATCAAGAATGCCTTGGTAAGATACATTATTAAACCCTACAGCATTATATCCTCTAGCATTTTTCATTGTACATACCATATTTAGTTAATTACTTGCATTTTTCCTCAAAAACAACCATCCTTAAAAGAATACCCACTATATTAGGCCACCAACAAAACACCATATGTTTAATGCTGGCAATTATAACCCGAGAGAAATTCCCACAGTCAAACAGTTTTCTATTATACAAATAGTTTTCTTCAGTTTTACCATTAAAATGCATTGATGAATAACTAATAAATTAATATGGTAAAATTATTATCATAATTCCACTATTTTGGGTCTATTATATAGTATTTAAGTGAAAGGGGTTGAATTTTTATACAGAAATATTCATCAAACACAATAATAATTCTTGGCATTCATCATGCACACAGAATTTATTTATCTTCTAAATGAGATAAAATGCAAAAGAAAATAAATGAATTTTGAAAAGCCTACTGATTTTGGTTCTTTTCTTAGTAAAGATGACAGGAGTGGTCACTTTGGTGCACAAATAGATACAGAGTATCCGTGAATTTCACTACCTAATGCATGTACTTAATAGGAATTTGGTTGGATTTACTGTAATTAAAGGAGCAGTTTAAATTTTATTCAACAGTGTGAAAGTACAGTGGAATCTTTATATAATGTATGTTCTATATCTCAAATTAACAGCACTTTCAATGATATGATAAATAGTCTTAGGAGGAGATGCAATCATTTCATTCCTCATATTTTAGGTTTTTATGAATATAAAAATCACAGATGGCTCAGATTAAATAATTAGGAGGCCTCTCCTCAAATTAGATATATCCACACACATTCTGCTGAGACCGTTCCTAAAAGATTATAACATATTTCTTACTACTTTTAGCATTAATTTTATACACATAATAAATAGGTTTTTAGTCTGGTACAAATTTCTTAATTTCACAAGCGAAAACCATTTATGGATGGCACTGACATGCGCTTCTTTATTTTGAATCTAAAAAATGTCAAGCTTTGTCAGCATATGTAGTGTAATTGCCTAAATCACGCACGACAAGCATAGCTTCACCTATCAACCAATATTACATACACTGTCTTTACTTCCCCCCACCCCTAATTTTCCCCCCTACTATGATGCGATGAATTCAGCTTTATTATTATACAGTAGAGTGTTAACTATCCAACATTTGATCATCCGATTGGTGGATTATCCAACGTTCCCTTAGTCACCAAGAAGCACTCCCTCCCCCACCATACTCCCACTTTTGTTTGCATCCAACAGGAAAATTAAAATCTAAAAAATATCAACATTTTGTCCATGAAAAAGGGTTTTCCCCATCATTACAAGTCATTTACTTGCTCTAATGACAATGTTGAATTTTGGTGAGACATCATTTTAGAGCCTCTCTCTCAGACTCAAAGAGTCTTTGTGCTGGAATGGCCTGGGCTAGCAAACTTGGATTGCTTTGGCTTTAAGGACGCCACAGCAATAGAAGGTAAGAAATAGGTAAATCGCATCATTTGTTAGGGAGTAGGGGAGATCGGTGAGCTTGATTTGGAAGATTCAAGAATGCACTGAGAATAAACAAGGAGGATTGAGGGACTGGGATCCATGAGAAAGTGATCTTTTATCGATGGCAGAGAGCCTTGTCCTCAGGTTAGTATTAACTTTGGGATGAAGTGAATCGGGTTCTGACAGACGAAAACAGTAGTGCAATGGGGTGCCAACTTTTTAGCATCCTGTGAGCAATTCTAAGAGAAGTCCAAAAATAATGAGCATGTTTCTTTCCAATCTACAATACCTCAGATATCTTGTAATGAGCATAATATTGTATGATCAATAAGAGAGACACTCATTGCTAGGCATATACCAAAAGTAGGGCAATGCCGTTTGAACACATTGCATGACTGAGAACAACTTTCACCATTGAATATTCTGAATAATGATAGAATGTATTAAATGCACATATGAACAATAGTTTTAATTATCCAAAGTGAAGTATGCATACACATTGCTATTTGAGAGTGGTATGACATTGAAAGGAATAGCAATGGGAAATTGATTTTAGGGCGAATCAAATCTATTATGTGGCACGAAGTAAATAAATAGATAAAACAAATACTCTCATACTGTAATTTTATGTTCCAATGCCTGATTATGCCTTTGGTAGAATTCAAAACAATTTATTCTAGATTAGGTAGCTGGGGAGACCTAAACTACCAGCAAGGATAATTTGACAACCAGCAGCCAACTTGGAAAAAGAATTAAATTTCATTTTTATATTGCTTTAAAATTTTGCATGGGGATGGTTTTCACCATTTGAAAGGTTGGAATTGATAATAAAGTCAGGTCATTCATAGTCTTTGTTTAGAGACTTTTGAATGGCAAAAAGAAGTTTATGAACACAAAGCCTATTGTCAGAATAGCAAGCAAATGAATACACTGGGTTAAACTGAATTATTATAATATTAAACAATGAGCATTAAACATACTTTTTTCATTCATGCTGAACTCCCATTATAGTAAGGTTATACATTTTATACCTGACAACACCTTATGAGAATGTCCATTTATGATGCCTAATTTTTTGAACAGTAAAGTATAAAATACTCATTGGTAACCATAAAAATAAAATCAATGTAACAAATAAAATCTAATAAAAAGATGCCCACATTCAATGTGGTTTTGTCATAGTGGCACACTCCCAGTTTATCTCAATTAAAAGTAAATGCCTTAAATATTAATTTAAAGTTCTAAATTTTCCATCCAAAGTAGCATTTATTTTTTTAACCTTCAACCCCATTTCAAAAGTTTGATACTAAGATATATGTTGCTGGTAATTATGTGGTAATTCTCGGCAGCAAAAGAAGTGTGGAAGTGAAATTAGCTGTCCATGTACTGCTGATATGCCTTTCAGTTATTACTATTAAACTTTAAAATTCATCTTCATGGTCAACTTAAGAGAGAATGGAAGTACGTACATATTTCGTAATCTGTCCAATTAATCTCCTCTCATTTAATTTAAGATTTTATATCCAGCATTTATATACTGCCTGAGACCTCAAATAACGGAAAATGGAAAGAATCAATGATCAAATTGCTTTTTGGGTTGTTGGATGTTATTTTCTTCTCAAATTTTCAATGAAATTCAGTACCTACATACATATTATAGTTACCAGAAGGATATTATGACTGAATAAATGAATTAATTTTCTCTTATGATAGATGGATTGTTCTAGTTAAAACATGAGAAAATGTCCTCTTAACAATTAAATAAATGTTCTATCGTAATTTTCAAAAACCCACATAAATTTAATATTGGGGCCAAAGAAAAAGAAACTCTTTGCCATTTAAATATTTACAAGGATGCATAATAAAATTAGCCTGGGAATAGTCTAAAATATATGCATAAAAACTCAATTTTAAACTTAACAAATGGGATAAATTAAGGTAATAATAAAGCGAAATCTACCAGCTAACAGATAGTTAAGTCAGAAAAAGACACCTATATAGTATGGTAATTTTCAAAAATACTGTACATTGAGTAATAATACTCTACTATTATTACCATGATATTAATATCAATATCAGGATTTAACAAATAAATCAGACGTAATGAGAGGTAGAATGGCAATATCAATCATCCTGATGCATCTAACTTTAACTTATGATTTCACTTAATCACTAATTAAGTGTCACATTTTCTTAACAGTTTTTCTTGGGTAATATATTAAAAACACCACACACCAAACTAATGGGGGTGATTGTTCTTACAATATGATTTGATGAATAAAAAACAATGATAGTGAAATCCATTAATGGGGATGAGTTTCTGCTTGTACTCTGTGGACTAATTAACATACCATCGCGCATAATAAAGGAGAATGCTATGATAATTGTTATTATGTTTCTGAGTAGGTAGAAATATGAAAATAAACAGTCATGAACGTTCAAAATGATGGAGTTCACTTCATTTGATTTTCCTGATTAAAACTACAAAATGATATACTAGGCATTCATTATGAGCTGAGTGAATGCAAGTACCATATTTATTGGCTGATAACACGCACTAGAGTATAACACACACTAATTTAATAAAGAAAGTTTGAGCTAGCACAACTTAAATTTAAAATAAAAGACTTGGGAGCTCTGAGTTCTTAGATAATGCACTAATTTATTAATGTTTATAGTCCTTTTACGGACAGTAATATGAAAGGAAGTGTACTATTTGAATGAAAAAAATGTAAATATTGGATCTATTAAAAAAACTGTCAAAAAGTAGGCAAGTTTAAATAAAAAAACTAATATGCATATAACATGGATATAGCACATATAACTGCATATAACACACAGGTGGAATTTTAGCCCTATATTTTTGGAGAAAAAGAGTGGGTGTTATATGCCGATAAATATGGTATTGATTACTCGAAAAATAAGAATATTTTTTTGAAGAATTAAAAACCCAAGACAGTTAAATTGGAGCAAAGATAGGAAGGTGATTGCCACGCACAATTTTTTTGATGTAACTATCTAAAATGCATATTTTTTCCAAGTAAATATACTAACATCTATTGGTGTCCACCAAACTTTTTAACCTGATATGCTTTAGAAAATAGAAGTAGGAAGCACTTTATTGCAGAATAAATGTATTCCAGATCTATTGCCTGTGCTTTTTGAAATGTTTTTTGAGCCAATGAAAAAGTAAATTGTTTATCTAAACATAATTCTATATGAAAATTTGGAGTAACAGCAATGAAAATTTTTTGAACTAACACATTTTAACATGTTCTACCCAGCGTGGGTTAGCAGTGGGTCACAGTCGGTATTGCTACAGAGTGGCATGACCCACTGGTGAGTCACAACACCATCAACCTCCATGGAGGCGTGACCTATTAGTGGGTCACGCCATCCCTAGATTCATACGAGACATTGGAGTGATCAGATGGATTGTGATAAAAAATGTCCCCCACAAGATTGAACAAAAATTTATAATTATTATACCACTGCCTGAGACACGAAATTTTTGGCTCCTATGCCATCCCTAAGGCTTTTTATAGAATTTGTGCCCTGGGTTGAACAAGTTAATAATGCTGAAAAAAATATTCATAGTGAGAGTTAAGTACTCTTCATAGAATATTTATAGTTTTTCTGACATGATCTACAGACAAACAAGATACATTAGACAAAGAATACACTTTTTTACATTATTTAGAATGTCTCATGAACTTCTGAATAAAAAACTTTTGTGAAAAAATAATGTTTCCATCTAACTAATGATCATGCATCATTAGCTCCTAAAATGGAAGATTTTACCTGTACATGCTTTCGAAACATACTCTTTCAGAAAATTTAATCAGTTTCACTGATATCCTTAGAGGAAGAGATAATTTGAATAAAACCTCCTTCTTAGCCTTGACACTTGGAATAGTAAGTCAGAGGACCATGATCACCAATTTTATAAACCCTACCAACTGGCAAATTATTAGGACACCTTCATAAGAATTCTCTAAGATTAATTCAATTCTAGTGAGGTAGATGCTCCCATAGTCAAAAATGTCTTTAAGCCAAGAGATATAATTTTTTTAGTTTTGCATCAGTGCCAGTGACCTGAGGAAAAATGGATGTAATTGATGGAGCTAAAAATAAATAAATAACTACAGCCTGCATTTTAAGGAGTTGTAAAGCTCTATCTTGTCTATGTAAGTCTCTTTGAAGCTTCCTTTTGCAAAATATCTATTTACAGTTGCTGCCTTGATTAATTTACGAAACGTCCAACTAGTACTTCTGCTTTCATTTATCGGTTCAAAAGAGTACATGCATGCAATTATTGAAAACTGAAAACTTTTAATTCATCAAGTTTGCACTTTAGCATTGCTCTTCCTTCTTTGTCTCCCTTCTATGATTGTTCTTTTGGGGAAAATCCAAATTCTTTCACAAGTCATGTTGTGACTAGAAACTCCATCCATGGCAATAACTAAATATGTTTGATGAACATAATACTTCAATCTAAAAGTCAGTGCTTTTATTGATTAGTTAATTCTCTACTTGCAATCTGCAGCTATCTGCCCACTAGGCCACCATGGTAAAACAAGGAATGAAACTAAGTGGTAGTAAAAAAGGAAGTTTCCTTCTGACCCACTTGCAAACATTTTCTCAATAAACTTTCATATATTAAGTTTATAACATAATGACAAATTTTCTCCATTATAAAAAATCAACAATTTGTAGGGGACCATTACAGTAGCTCCAAATTTCATTGATCAACACTCCTAAAAGCACAGACAATTCAATCCGCCCATTAGTAAGCACCCCCAGGATTTCAGCAAAGACGCAAACCACCCCGGCAATGCAAGCGTAAAAAAAGAATACTTCCAACTTGCATCAGGGCGAGGGGGAGATGGTATTGGGAGTGGGGAGATGAATGGCAGGAGGAGGATGCCAGGGGAGCTGACAAGGGAGGTGGTCAAGGGTGGGGGGGAGGAGATGGGGAGGAGGTGGCCCTTTGTCAGAGGGCAAGATTGATTGGTTGGCACGGCACGAACAACCCGCGGGAAACAAGGCCACCGAGGGCCAACGTGGGCCGGGTGGTGGTGGCCTTGCGTCGCCTTTTGTTCTCAGTTCCCGAACCTTGGTGGGTGCGAACGTGCTGGTTGAGAATGGCCTTCTGCCGGAAGCGCTTCCCGCAGTCTGGGCAGGCGTAGGGCTTCTCACCCGAGTGGATGCGCAGGTGCTGGTTGAGGATGGCACGCTGCCGGAACGAGCGCTCACAGTAGCCACATGCGTACGGCTTCTCATTGGCATGTATGCGCAGGTGCTGCGTCAGGTGGGACTGCTGCCGGAAACGCTTACCACACTCGGGGCATCCATAGGGCCTGAAGAAGAAACGCACGCGATGAGAGGCATTCACAGCAGACGCGTGGGCATCTGCGTGGCATGGTGACGACACACAACGTTCTGATTGTCTGCATTGAAACCCAGATGGCATTTATTTCACATTAACGATCAATGCCCAGAAAGAAAACGAGATCAATATGCCAGAATCTATCTTCCATGACATGGACCTGAAATTTGATTGAGACATCAATAATTGAAATATATCACCTAATTGAAATGGACAAATTGGGAGCATTAGAATTTTTATATTTTTCTTCATTATCCCTTTGAGTAGTACAAACGTTCATGTACGTCCTCAGGCCTCCTGACCATATGGAGTACGAACGGACATGTACGTCCAGGAAGTTTGAGCTAGAGCAGTAAAGGCATACATATACGTCTCATTTCAGAAGCGTAGTAGCATGTGTCGCCATCTATGCCAGAGTCTGGTGAGCATAACTATTACTATAAAGTATCTCGGAAGAGTGCTACCATCTATATTACAATACATAAATAACCTAATTTAATTTTTTTGAAAAAAAACTCACTCCCGGGGGTTAGCCAGGATGAAAAAAACTCACTACTCAAAAGGTTAAGAATATATAATGTACTTATAAAAGTCTGTTTTAGTTAGATATGAAAAGGATAGGAAAAGATATAGGAAAACAAAAAAAGAATAAATTTTGCTACCCAAGTATCAAATGTGCTATACTGGTAACTGAGATTACCTAAAATTTTATTGTGGATAAAACAGTTTAGGAAGATTTTTTATCACTCAAATTTTCCCTAATTTCCTAAAAATCGGTGCATGAAATCACATTTCCACTTATGACTTAAGGCTCATTAGAATCTTGGAGTTTATCTACAAAATTAAATGCAGAGATAGTTGATTTTTTGATAAAGAGCCAAAGTTAAGGAGATAATGCTTTTTTTAGGTTGTGCAAATGATTAATTTGATAGAAGTCTATAATTTTTTTATTCCTAGTATCCAATTTTCTAGAAAGTTTCCTGAAAAATGCATCTTCAGTGTTACATAGTCATGATTGTTGGATGAGTGATGAATTTTAGTAGTATCAATGCTAGTTAAATTAATAATTAAAGTAGCCCAATGGAAAATCTGCAACTAAAATACATTCTTTTCTAAAGCATTTCTAATCTACCACTAAAAGGGCCTTCCTAACCTTTAGATTTTCTCATGTTCAGACTGCTTTTTGGTGATGCAGTCATTGCACTTCAGCCTTTGGAGTTTTTAATAATTCTTTTTATGAAGTCATTTATAGGTTTGGTGAATATTTCAAGAAAGCAGTCATCCTCCTGCACCCATTGGTGCATTACCTGTATGATTACATTACCATTACATACCACCTCTTTTGAAGGGAAAAAATTCTCATCGATCCAAAATTCAACACAATTGTTATATTCTGTATAAATCTCATATGCTCACTCTAAGCACTGCCCTGACTATATACCACAACTGAAATTACACATTTATTTCCGATGCACATAAGACAATGAATGGCAACAAACAACCTCCCAAAGAAATGCTTAGGTCTCCACCTACCTTGAATCTGTGTGTATCCTTTCATGTTGGAGAAGAGTCGACTTCTGCTTGAAGTCCTTCCCACAGGCTGCGCACTTGAACAACCTCAATTCTGAGTTGGGACCACCCTTCTTATTCCCCCCATGACCCCCACCAGAGCCCACCATGCCCCCACTACCACCCACAATCCCAGGATGACTTCCGGGTCCGCCTTGCTGCTGCTGTTGGACTATGTCAGGCAGCCCCCTCCCATTGTCCTGCATGCCATACGGACTCCCGGATGACATGGATCCCCCATTGCTACCTCCACCATTACTACTTTCCCCTCCTGCCCCCTCTGGCATGTGGTGATGATGGTGATGGTGGTGGTGGTGACTAAGTGGTGCCAAAACTATTCCTGGTTGCTTGAGGTAATGAAGAGCACCGAATCCACCGCCACCGAGCATACCCGGAGGAGGAGGAGGCATTGATCTGGAGTCCTGGGTGGGAAAAATGAATCCTCTAAATTTATCAAATGGAAAAAACATCAAAACATGTTTTTTTTTGAGAGTTTGTCAGTTTTGGGTGGGTTGGAAATTTTTTTCAGTGGAGTGACCTTGCACCAACAAATTTTCTAAGGCCATGGGCATTCAGAAATAAAGGAAAAGTTGATTCCCTTCCATAATATCAAAAAATCACAGTAATCAACCATAAGGTTGATTTGGTAGATGAGGGTTGAGCTCAACGAGTACTAAGTCCAATGGCATGTGAAATTCACACATAAGGGTGGGGTGGCCAGTTC
>LYUA01000529.1:354107-371474 GCA_002093875.1 Calopteryx splendens | reverse complement strand
ATAGTTTTGCATATACTATAGACAAAATACTATTATGCCAGTTTATTCTGGCTACTCCTACAGGGAAAATTTAATTCAGTCATTAGAGAATCCAAAAAGGTAATTACTACCATCATATATAGTTAGGAGATTGTTCAGTGATCCTGTTCGATAAATTTCCAAACAAATCAAGTTTGCTGCAGCAGCTGAATGAAATAGTTTGGTATGTCAGCAATGAAATTAGTGCCAACATTATCTTTTTCCCAACTAATTTCCCAAAATGAAAGTGGGTCTAAAAGTAGACCGTTTATAAGATCCACTGCCAAATAATATTGGATATTCTTTAGCCAAAATAAAAAGAATATTGAATTAAATTTTTGGCATTTTATATTTTTGCCAAAGGGTGTTGTCTCTTTCAAATATAACATTCAGCCATATTTAATTACCAAAGATTTTCAGAAAAGAGATGTTCTTTGCCAGTTCTCATACCGACAATGGTCCTCAACAATTAATGGATAAAATAACAAATGAATAGTTCATTTTTGACTCTCCACTGCTCATAGCCTGTACCCAGTATATACAAAACACTGCCAAAAAAGTAGGGCAATCACTATTAATTTAGAAAAAAATCAGACAATTTAAATTATATTTTTTTTCCAGGTATAAAGCTGATGAGATAATTTTGGTACACTAAATGCAACAAAATAAAAGGACTTTCAATAAGCCATTATAATTCAAATAAACATGCTAGCTAATACCTCCTTGAATTTGAAATGCTTGCCTACTTTCAAAATATGTTGTATATGGAAAGTGAACAGATTTATATAAATAAATATATATCAGAAAAAAACATATAGCGATATGTAGTTATGGTCAGAGCTAAATGTATACATGAATTTGAATTTTGAGAGTACATGGACATCCTACTTGAATATCTTCCGACAGTTAAGAGAGGCTGACATTATCATCCAAGGATCCTGAATTTTCACATAAATCATACTGAATGAAACTGAAGCTTGAACCAAAGAACCTGATCTGACAAGAAAGAGCATTCTAAAGCAAGCTATCAAGCATAATGAGATATGTCATGAGGAACATTAGAGGTAGGGCGTTCAGTATTGTCAGGCATGGTGGTACACTACTACATGAGCATGCAATTGATTAAGAGGTAGGCACCCTTAAGGTGCACACATGAGGTTGCACAAAACAGAAAATGAAAAATGAAAGAAAGTAAGAAAAGGAAAAATAATCTAATGAGTAGAAATCTATAAAGATGAAAACATCACAGGATTGAATCATAATCGTGGTAGATCAGGTAATGACAACAGTAACCCCTGTACCCTATAAATAAACAGTAGCAGCCCCCACAGGATTAATTACAAGATCTATTGATCTAATTATAATCCTTTTATTTTGAGTCAACTCTATGCGCCTGGGTGCTGGACTACTGACTGGAGGACCCAGGTTTGATTCCGGGTGATACCTAGGGAACCATTGGCTTCCCCCCTGTGTTTTTTTTGGGTACCAGATCCTCCAGGGAAACCACAGGCGGCACAGGGGAAAGAACTGGCCCCCTTACCCTCAAGTTTCAATTTCATGCCATTGGGTTTAATATATGATGAATTCTCCCCCACCTACCAAACCAACCTTTGCATTGATTACTGCAGTTTTTTTGCTATGCACCCATGAAACAATGACACATTCTATGCTAAGAAGCATTTTTAGTTTGAGATTTTGATAAAAGCTTCATGTATTGTCTCCATAATGTCTATGACTACTTAAGCAGTCAGTCAACCAAGCTCATGTCCCATGCAAATTCTGCAGAATTTATCAATCTGAATATCTTAATGTATGTTAATCTTACCTATTTTAAATTTGGCGATTCACCTCTACTATTTTATTGCTTCTCTCCATTTTTGGACACAATATTTTCAAGATATTACAATAAAATGACGGGTTCCTTCAAAAGAATGATAGAGCAAAAAATACTGTTCACTTGTACTATTTTCTTGTAGTTAATGGGCATTTAAGATGCCTACTGTAAACGATGAAGTCATAAAAAACTGTAAACTCTATATTAGAAAATTCATTCCAAGTTCAAACTCAAAACCATAAGCTTTATGTTGCTGAATGTATTACCTACTGGACCATTTCTTCAGTTCTGATTGGGCCAAATCAAAATCACAGGTAAAGTAAGGGAATAATAGTGTGTGGTTTTGCAGATGAATATAAAGTCATTTTTACAAAATAGCCCATATTGGTTTAACCATAATGTGGATATAGTGTGCTTTAGTGAACTGTAGAGCATCCAGCTTTATAAATTATTGTTATTTCAACACTAATATATGGTCATGGTATCAATAAAATTTATCTCAAAGATTTGTGGCAAACACATTAACTGCATATCATCTCAAGAAGTCATATTGAATGAAGATGCACTTCTGGTTATCTAAAGGTACATGTAATACGAAAATATTTTTTAAAGTTAGAATTAGATTCAACAGAGGTAAAAAAATGTATGAGTCATAGAGGGATAGGTGATGGCAAGAGGAATTCTATGAAATTTCACAGCCTGGCAACTTCAGATTTGTTTCCAAAGTTAAAATGATAGAGTAACATTATTCCAAGCTCAAAGGAAATAGAGAGTAGTACAATACTTATTTAGACTACACCAAATAAAATTGAGTTTTGAGTGATTTACTCTCACCTCAATTTGAAATATACACTATATAGTAAGACCCTAAATGCTGCGTAAACTAGCCTACTACACAATTCCCATTGTCCCAGTACATACTTCGTTTCAGTCAATTCAATAAAATGGACAATTTAAATTTATTTTGCAATCATCAATACCATTGTGCATGTAGCATGGTATGTAAAAAGCTAGCCAGTGATTGATAGGGAATTGGGTGCAAATCCTGGTAATGTCCATACATCCGTCCAAATATACTCAAGCTGTTAATTTTTGGGTTACCAGACCTTCTGAGAAACCAAGGATGGCAAATGGAAGATAAATGGCCTTCCTATTCTGAATATGACCCAGAATTTCACATGCTGCATGGCTTATTACCACGTGAATTCTAGCTCCCTTCAACATTAAGTAATTTCAAGACTCAAATTTAATGAATATCAATAGGATTCAATTGGAAAAAAAAAAAGTTATGTCAGAAAGTTCAACAGCTACGCCAAAAAGGAATTAATGAATAACATAAATTTGCCTGAGAAATATGTCGGCTCATTATGACTGCATAAAAAAATAATAGCCAAAACCTCTTGAAGCATCAAACTATTTGACATAAAAGTTTGACATAAAAGAATAACAGAAGCTCAAATTCAAAGTTCAACATTTAAGGAAAACCACATTCTTATTTTTTAGTTGCAATAATGAAATAGCCCATAAAATGTAACACTTTATGCTGGGGGAAACTAATAACTGTCATTATAATTACAAGCTTTTTTGAACCCAATTGAGTTGTGATTTTTGAGATTTAAGACAATACTTCTTAACCAGAATTTAGAGAAATGCTAGCTTGAAAATTGAAACAAATTATTTCGCCATATACAGATATTTACGATGAATTAATTCATCAGATCTTAGCATGGATTTTTTTACACGAACCTAGATTATTCTCATGCATTATCATTTAATAAATTCACTACAATGTGATGCAATGAGTAAACTGTAATCCAAATGATAATGCTTGCAATCCATGAAACAACCTATGCTAGAATTCTAATAAATCAGGCTCCTTAATATTTGATAGCACTGCCTACCTGTCTAGCCTGTCCTCTGTAATAGCTGTATAAAATCTTATTATTTTCCTTGTCGATCAGAATAAAAATTTTGATTCTAAATATAAAAGAGTGCAGTTTAAGGGTGCCTTCGCAGACTTGAGCTGGGGGAGGTATACTGTAAAAGTGAACACACTTAACTAAAGTTAAATACAGCAATGTGTCAATAGCTATATCCTGTTAATTAATTTCAGTTAATTACAATCCTAATGAACCTTCACATTAATCGTAAAGTTAATTTAACAAAAAAATGTATACTCCCCCAAAAACTCGTGTAAAAAACTTTGCTAATTTAATAAAAAAATAAATCATTACAGAAGTTCACAAACCATGACACTTCTGTAAATTCTAGGGTAGAATTGACTCATCAGTGAAGTTAAAGTCTCCTTCTCTCTCCTTTTGCCTTGCGTTGGTACCAACCTAAGATTATTCTTAAGAGGATCTCCTTCATCAGATGAATTGAGGTTTAACATGTCAAGTTTTACTTTGTTTTTTCCTAATAAAATTAACTTAATGCATTAAAAGTTTAATAAAAAAAATAAATTAATGGCTAAGAATTACGAAAAAAAATATTATTTTTACTTTACACATTAATGTATAACACATATCTACCCAAGTGCAGGCTTGCCTTTGGAAGGAAACCCATTCAAAGGTAAAAGAAAGAAAAAAATTATGTTCAATAGTGCACAGTGCTTGTGTGTGACTTGTATGTTATCCATCTTATCCATTTACCTCACCATTAAAAATTTTCTGGATGGAAAAACTGAGCACAAAAGCAATCCTTTTTGACTTAGATGATCACAGTCCACAAGGGAGCAACTGAAATTATTTTAATAACTGAAAATATTGCAGTTAAAATATAAAAATATTTTTTTGCACTTGACTTACAATGTCCAAACATTTTCATAAACCTATTGAAAAATTAGTTCATCCTTCCATTATTACCATGAATGCTAATTTATTTTCCACATTTTTACCATGTAATTTTTATTTATTTAAGTCCTTATTAACCCCTCCAATATGATAATCCAAGGAATTTGAATACTCTGTTTTCAAAGAGATAAATCAATTGTTTCATTAAACGTTATGAATGATGCTTTGGAATAAAACATTTAAATGATACCTATGCTAAAACAAAATAAGCGATCGTCAGAATGTGGTTTTTCATGGCCACAAATAGAGAATGGTAATGTTTAGATGACAGGAAAAAAATAGTTCTCCTCCAAATACACTGCTTTTATATAAAATGAAACAAATTCCAAAGAGGATTTTTTGAATCATATGTTTCTGGGTACCCTAAGCAATTTTAATATGCTAAACTCCTTCAAATAAAATAACAAATTGTTATAAATTTGCTACACTCTGTTGGCTCATAAATCAGAAGTACTAAGACTGCTTTCAATGAAGATAAAACTTGAATACTCTTTCTGACAGTTTTCACTTCTGAACACTTAGATTAGAAAAAAATTGCAAACAGAAAAAATGTGAAAAAGTTTGACCTATGAAACGGGGAACATTGAAGGAATTCATTGATGAGGAAAAGATGAATAATTACAAGCATTATTATTATGTATGGGATGGAGGAAAAGAAGAGTTAATTGTGAATTAGTCAACAATCAATTTTAATTATAATAAGAACTGATAACATTTTTTTGCCTAAAAATAGAAGTAGAAATGTTACAGCGGTTTAAAAAAAGCTTTTAGCAAGGGCTTCCATTTCAGAATAGGCTGTGGCAAAGAAAAGTTGACAAGAGAATTAGGAAAGTGGCCTTATTCCGAGTACTGTGAAGATGATTGTTCCTAATCTCCCGAGTTTCACATACAATTATTGCATTATTAATGATGAAAAAAAAATAAATTTTTAAATGACTGAGGGTGTTCATTTATTCAGACTTCCAAACTGGTTTTCATGCCTATATTGATAAAAATACTATGGATTTTATAGAACTAAGTGACAGTAGAGGTTTGCATTAAATGTGTATCCATGATTAAAAATAACAGATGCACCACAAGAGCTACGTAGAAACAAGGGACACTATGTAAATCCATTAAATATTGTATGCAGTCACTTGGATAACAATGCAGTTGGCAAATGAGAGCGAAATTCACTAGATCAAATGAGAGAAGGAAAATGATTCCAGATTTCCAACTTTATGATATTATCTAAAAAGAAAAACAGAGAAAGAGACATTAATTACTGCAGCAGCATAAATCTAACCAAATAATGGTCAAATTGCAGCGGAATAGGATTTTATAGTGACAGCACAGACCCTATTAATTTAACCTGCATATATTTCATAGGGAAACTCTCAAAGGGTAACAAAACTGCATCATGAAAGCGAAGTATGAAGACCTTCTTTGTTTGGAGCTGGATAATCTCATTGCTGGGTTTCACATCTTCCTACCCTACCATCTCCAAGACCAAAACCGCCAGCTAGTACCTTGACTGAAGTTGACTGTGATGCAAAATAGCAATTCACAAAAAGATAATACCTCAGTCGTCGGCAAAAAAAAGTGCCTTGCCCATCGACTGGAAAGGTGACTAAAAAAAATCATGCCATGAACCTCGTTAGTCAAGATTTCGGTGTGAAAGGGGAAATAGGCAACCCACACAACTTATACCAGAATGCTACCGCGCAAAACTAGCCGCGGGGGTTGCATAACATGCTAGGTTAGAGCAACGTTACGACCCTCTTCTCACCTTACGTCCTGCCACGTTACCTATGCTCGCCGATGTATCCTCGAAAGTTGTATTAATAATAATGATAGCTAAATGTTTCAATTCGCGTGCAGCGTGAATTAATTGCTACGCATAGAAAAGAAAATGCCTAATAATAATCCCATTACAACAAAGAAGAAGATTGTGAAAGGACCGTCGAAGTAACGATTGGATGGAAATTTTCAAGTTTTAAATTTCGCTGAACGAGTAATTCGGAACAAATCGTGTGCATTCCCGACCTTGGGACTAAGGAGCAAAAACGTATTTGATAGCATAAAGGCTCGATACCGCATCCCCGAGATTTAACATAGGCCTCATTTAAGAATCACAAGATGAAAATAATCGCCTACAGTCATATCGGCATTTTTTTCTTGACACAGTTTTCTGGCAGTCACTACTATGTGAGCATAACAATATGCATAATTCTTAAGGAACCTACTTCTGTTTGGCAAAATGTCAATACAACTGGGATGCTTAGCAGAGAAAATAGTTGATGATAGTTAATTAAAGGGCAATAACCTCAAAATATGTGGATTTAACGAAAAGGAAAACGGAAATCTAACAATTGTGGAAAACACCCGAATATATATAGCGCAAATTCGAAAAAAATCAAATCTGTCGAAAGAAAAGTAAGCGCAAGAACCTTTAGACTATGATAACATTCGTGGAGAATATCAGTCACCAATTTGATTAGCACAGTAACATATTAAGATTTTGTGTAGTATTTTGGCGCCTAGTACAAAGCAGTAAAAATGATAGTCGCATTACCAGTTTCTCAAGTCTAGGCGTCGTTAGAGATTTCAGGAAATAGTCTTCATTTTAAAATAATAATCAGAACTAAATTGAGACACTTGAGATTCATACCAAAATTACTATTCCATACAATTAAATGGAAGGTTGAGGCTGAGCAGTGAGCAACGGTGAGATAAAGACATAACATTTATCCATTTGTGAGAAAAACATAATTACCTAATCAAACATGGTTTCACAGGAATATCACTTAATAACTTAACTGTCAGCTACTTTCATGAAACTGAGCACTTAAAATTTTATACTAGAAATAACCCGAGACTCATGCGCACCAGGAATGTCAACATTATTCGGTTGCGTATTACGATCGTCACAGGGGGCAAAAGGGAGCCGCTTCAAATTGACTTTTAGACATGTTAACTAATGCGTAACCACTTTTGAGAAAATATTAATTGTTCTGGAAAAATAAAGTTCATTAAATTCCGTCGCGGGAAAATAACTTCAATGATCGAAGCACCCGCGAAAAGATTTAGATGAAATAAACATCGGAGAAACCAAAAAAATGAAGCAGGGCGTCGATTAAAAAAATGTAAAATTTCAAAATGTAGCCTTAATAGCCAAGTGAATGATCTCGAATGCCTAACGAGGTCAAAATTTTTCCGTCATTCATCCTTGACATAGCTGGTGCACATGAATCGTGGCGGGGGATCACTTCATTGAACACAAACATTCGACAATATTAATACCAGACGTAAATAAGTGGACCGAGGCTCTTGCCTCTTTTCCTCCTTACCCTGGGCTATGCAGTACATGATTTGCCTGGGAACGGCCAGGCCGGCGGAAAGGCAGGCTGCAAACGAAGCAGCCGAAAAATTTAAGGCCATGTCGATGCCGTAGTACTTGTCTTCTCCACATTACACTTCACTGTCCCTCACTCTCCCACCCACTCTCTTCCTCACTCTTGTACCCGCCTTCTTTGCTTTGGCCCGGACTTGGGGGGCGTGGAGAATATAATAATTGGGAGAGTGCAGAAGAGGGTACTGACGCTTCGTGGACCAAGGATCAGTGAGTACAGAAGACAACAGGGCGGCCAAGTTTTTTGACAGCGCGATTGGTTTTCCCTATCCTGCAGAACAAGAAGCAAACATAAGTTTTTCTCAAAATAAAACAATGGGCAAAGGAAAAGTAATCGAATCGACTACCAATTTGGTATAGTAAGTACCACGATGTGACAAATAAAAATTTTCATATCAAGCCCGCTTTTTAGGAGCGAGTGGGGGGGAGGAGAAATATAATAATCCCAGTCTTAAAAATTGAGCTGCATATAATTAATTAACCATCTTCATTTCACGCCAAATTAGTATGAACGAGCCAAGGAACAGAAATGAAGCTTTGCATAATACATGGGGTGTTTTAGATAAAATGTGTAACAGTAAGCATGAATCACCCTAAATCCCTGAACTTGAGAGTGAACAAGGGATAGTATGATAATTATGCCACTCTCATTCAGTATAAAATGTACATTCCACTATTTAGCGAACATGATCCCGCTGTTGGTGCACAGAGTAATTTATGGGAGTGATATAACTAACAATTGGTAGCAACGAAATAAGCAGAACCCTTAGATTTCGTACATTAATGAGCGCTAGTGGAATTTTTGAGCTAAACTCCACTCACTGCGAACTTAAAAAAAATCCTTGAAGGCAAAATGAATGAGCGTTGCGCGAAAACTGTCAAACATGAACAGGCAGGCCTGCAAATCAAACCTATGCGCTCCGGAGTAGTCAAGTTATGGGGTCTCCGTAATTTTCCTCGACTCGAAAACATCATACATAATAAGGTTAATAAGATGACGCAAATATCCCCCATGGTGAAGAATGGCCTATATTCACAATGAAAAAACTTGGGTACAGATGACAATACTCCCGATATAAGTTACGGGAAATTGAATATCGGATTGAAGCGAGCGAGGAAGCACATGGGAAAGCGAGCGGCGTGAGGTTGGCTAAAGACGAATATGAGCGGCGATGGACATACCGATACAACCATCTATCGTCTATATTTAGCAACAACAAAAATGGAACAACAGTGGATCAATCTCCTAAGTCACCCAAGTTACCCCGCTTTAAGGAAGACCGGTGTTCTTAAACAGCTGGAAAGTGAGGTTTTTTTAAAGGCCCATTCCATAGCTAGCCTAAGCATATGATACGATCATGGTATCCGAAATAATGATGCATCCGAGAGCGATGGTATTTCGTCCGACCGCCAGAATGGGGAAACGAATCACCGCCTGCCGCCAATTCAAATTCGCGCAGATGCGAGTAATATATTTCGGCTCCCTATTAATTTTCTCATATCCACGATCATAGGCTCCTGACGATTCTTAACTGTAGGCCAGAAGTGGAAGCAAGCTGACATTTTGGAAGAGACGAGAGATATATTGTGGGGAGAGAGATTTTTGGGGGCGATGGGGTTAGGGATACAATCGCCACCGATAGCGTCTGCCCGTACACACCCTCGCGCGCGCCACGCCGACCGCCCCCCCCCCGCCTCCGCCCCCACACCAATAAGAAATCACCAAATATAACTCACCAGACCTATAGTATTCCTTAAAATATCGCGTGGTCGCCCGTTGCACTATAGAGTAGTACAGACTGACGTACGGGGGTGCACTTGAGGATGATAGCGCCATCTAGAAGACGATATGAAACTTGCTGGGAGTTATTAAGTCCGGTCGTCTCCTCTTCCACTCACATCACTTTTCACACAACCCCTCCCTTCACCGTCGCACCGAGACTTTTCAATTTGATGAACCGAAGACCCTCCTCCTCTTCCAGCGTGTTTCCCAAAATACCCTTCGCAGGCAATCCAACCCGTGCACCGCGCGCGTTTTCTTTCACTTCCTACTACTGGGGTTCGGGGCTGCGAAAAGTCCGTCGCGCCCGACACTGTTTTGTTTCCTTTCGCGATCTTCTCGCGGACACACAACCTTCCTCCACCACCACCACAGCGCCCGCTGAGGGTTCTTGCAGTACCGCCAGCATCTACAGCGGCGGTCCCAGACCTGCTGCTCGCACCAACCTCATGTTCCCGGAGGAGAGCGCCGTCCCCTGCTTCCCTCCTCGCTCGAAACTCGCTCCCTCTGGCCACCGGGAGTCGGGGGGCCACGAGGCGGCGTTGCCAGACGTTTCGTCTGCTCGGCCGACACCTCCCCCTCCCCGTCCACCCACCATTCCCCTACTCCCCTAACGTCTCTCTCCCTCCCCCACCCCATTCCCGTCCCAATCACACCCCCTCTCCCCTCCCACACTCCTCCCCGCCGCGGCAGACTTCGCCGCCGCAACCCCTCTTGGCCCCTCCCACATCGTCTGCGCCTCCCATTCTGTCTCCTCATGTGTGACTGAAAGGAACCGAAGGGATACGAGGACAAAAAGGACAAAAAAAACGAGAGCTGAAACCAGCTCGAGCTCACGTATACATACACACTCACTCCCCCTCCCCAACCCTCCCTCCTCCACGCCCCCCCCCAACTATGTCCCTCCTCTCCAATCTCCTCTCTCTCTCTCTCGACGACGCCCTCCGAAAATTAAAATAAACATTCGTTTTATGGGAATATTGCAACAATAACAGCCGGAACATCCGAAGTGTTCCGGTGTGATAACAGAAGAGAACGCTTACGTGGAGTGGACAAGGGCGAGAGATGGGATGGGGGTGGGGCGACCTTTGGCGGAAAGGGAAGGAGCTTTTTGGAAACCCCGCTCCCTCACGATGCTCTCTCTCTCTCTTATATTTATTTCACTTCCCTTCGGATTGAGGGAGGGATGGTGAGGAAGGAGAAGAGATTGGGGGGTGGGGGTGCAGGGATGGAGAGAGTGAGAGAGGCGGTGTTAGGGATGCATAGAAGAGGGAGTTTTATGTCGCTTCGGTTCTTCGTCAGGGAAGCTGGAGGTCCACAGTAATGCTGGTCATGTTCTCCGTGAACTTCCAAGGACTACACGACAAAAAAGTCAAATGCCCAATGGCGATTCGTTAGGTGGTTAGCTGCACAAAAGAAACGCCTCGAGCTCATAATGGGGGTTGAAGCTATTGCCAGAAGAAGATCCATCCTTTTTTTTTCTTCTGACGGTCCAGGATTCATCGCTAGGGGATATTTCACAGTCGTATTTGTAAATGCCTAGCGATAAATTTCGTGCTCCTCGTGTCTTTAGCGATAGGCACTGCGATGAGAAAACTGTAGACTGCCAAGAACAATTTCAATCCTTTCAATCCGAGTTTTCCACTGCTCTAAAAATAACGTTCACAGCCTTTAGCTGCTGTCAAAAGCTTTTCCCCCGCACAATTTCAAATGCATTGTTAGGAAAAACCGAGTTCCAGAATTTCTGAAAGAGATGCTGGTGAGTGTTCAAATTCCATATTAGGGAAAACGAGCTTAGGGAATTTAAAATGACAGTGACTGAGAAACAAAATTTAATTAGAGGGTGCCGTGGAAATTAGATGTATGAAAAATACCGGCAATTCTGCGAGTAGGTCTCCAACCCTAGTTACATTATGCGTAGGTAATAACCCTGAATGACACGAAGTGGTCCGAATGTGCAAATTGGCATTCTAGAACATTTCGACCCACAATAACTACTTGCCGAAGGCTTCCTAATTGCGCGCCGAGTCACAAGTCACGTTCGGTTTTAATGAAGGTTCATAATATTACGAGACGCGTTCAAAAAGAAAGTACTATTTAAAAAACCTCACCCTTGACATTTTTGTTCGAATTTATTTTTATACGAAAGTGCTTACCCTAAACTATTTTTGACGTAATTTCGATCGTTGTTGAGGCACTTGTATCTGGAGAGCATTTTGTTTTTTCCCTCTTCAAAGAACGGTTCCACCAATGATGGCAAACACTGCTGCACGGCGTTTTGCGATTTTTTTGGGGCCCTCATGAAATTTAGGGATACTCATCGCATAGTAAGGAAATCGTGAAACACGAGCTCTCACGAGCTTTCTCATCAATTTTCCTGACCAAATTATCATTGACAGCAAAAGGTCGCTCACTCCTTGGTTCATCATGCACATTCAATTGGTATTTGTTGAAATGTCTCTTACCCATTTCCATCACTCAATGGACTGCCACCATAAATCTCAACGATTTGCCGATGAATTTCAGCGGGTTTTTAGCTTTCTTGCATTCATAAATCGGATAGTAAAAAGTATTTCACAGTCGGCGGAATCTTCTGTTCACCTAAAAATAGCAAACAATCAAGACAAAACGGCAACACACATTTTCGGCCAAAATTGACGCAATGGGAAGCCAAGGTGTCAGAAAACCCAGTGCACATGCGCAGTACAGCGATCGCAGCGCGGCGGAACTATCGCGAATAGGTACTTTTTTTTGATCGGGTCTCGTATTTGTTACCACAATATAATTTTTGTGAGTTTTCTATTCAAACAATCACATTTCAGTTTTGGATCGGGAGTGAATCAATTTTCGAGTGAATGTGGCTGCAATGAGACAAAACGCAATTAGCACTATTTTCGAGGGCATAGAATAATCACCTTCGGGATAGGGTAGATTTACAAGTACAGCTATCATATTCCGTAAACCACCTGAAGAACGTGTGCCAGAAGGTTTCAAGACAGTAGCCATGAAAAAGGAGAGGGAAGAGTTTGTGAACTGTAGCTGTAATCATTAATGAGCGGAGCCAACACTTTGCGTAGAGGTAATAAATTGTGTTTGGGAAACGAATCCTTTGGTCTACCTGTTCAACAGTCACTGATTTCGCCACCATTGTCTGGCCAGGCGATATGGCGCGGCACTAATTTCTTCGATTATTATCAGCAGTAGACTTTGATGGGTGCGGGGACTAACAATAAGCTTTGAAGCACACTACCTAAGCCTCGGACACGAAACCTAACATCACACATTACAATGAACTATTGCCCAGGTCTACACACTTTCCACCATCGTTCATACCGTCCAAAATGACTGGTCTTTTTTTCCATCTACCTCACTTATTCTCCCATTTTCCCTCACTCACTCGTTCCCCCATCTATCACATTCTTCAGCATTCCATTGCCTGTGTGTATCTCCCGTGTACACTTTTTCTGCCTTCTTCTAATTCCTCCCAACAACCTTCTCTCTTCCAAAAACATACAGAGCAATTGTTTGTTTTTCTCTGCGTCCATTTTATTTTTTTCATTCTCCTTCAAGCACACACCTCAAAATCCTCCAATCTACTCTCTTGCCTCAACGACCACGTTTCGGATCCTTATAAAACTACTTTCAATACCAAAGCTTTCAGTAAGCATTTCCTAACATGCTTACCTGTCATAAATTCCCTCTTTAGAAAAAATCCTTTGCATAACGCACTTCTCCTAATAATACCCTTACCATTTTGCCCATTTTCGTCTAAAACACTTGCTAAAGAAGTGAAGTTTTCTACCAGCTCTTGTTTATGCTCTCCAACCCTAATGTTCAGCTTAGCCTTCCTAATTCCTCGATGTACCATGTGAAACCGCATGATTGAAACCTTGGTATAGCGTTGAGTTTCCAGGGAGCAACATGCCAGATGACATAATTAAGTGACGGTTTCTGTTTTCAAGAACCGAGCATATTTTCTCTGTCCATTTTTCAGTTCTAGAACAATATTCATTTAAATACACCCAAAGTTTTAGCAGCATACTCAATGTTAGGTCAAACTAACAATTAATTCAGATTAAAATTTTGGACTAAATAACCCAGCATCTTCGATCAATGAGAATGTGTTAACTATTCTTTGCTTAAGCACGTATTTCACAACATCTCACTTCGGTAGCATACGTACATAATAGTGCACGTACTGGGGCTAATAATGTATTAATTAATGTATTAACTCTACGATGATAGGCCTGTCTTTTGAGTATCCAGATCACCTGCCCCATGATATCATGCAACACGATAAAAAACATAATTATGACGGAAGTTTACTTCAGCAGGAAGTTATTTAATCATGATCGGGTACAGGAGCTATTGATAATTCTCCTGAAGAACGATCTCATAAGCTTTATGGGAGGAATCATTTGCAAAAACGGTGTTCTTTCGTCCATTAGGCCACAAGGGAATCTCACAAGAGTTATTCCCTTCATCGACTGTGGTAATCACATTTGATTCCTCGAAGAAATACAGGCAAAATAAAATTGATGCTAATGGAAAAGGTAAAAGTGCAATACAAACCTTAACTGAACATAAGTCGCGTTAATACTTATGGAATGCGTTATTCTAGATTTAACACGGGGTTTTGAGAGTTAAGTAAATTGTAATGATCGAGATTGTATTGATTGAGTGAAATACATTGATTGCAAGGCTATTCATAAATAAAAGTGAAGAAGGAATTAAGAAGATATCGAACACATTTATTTTCTCGAATCCGGCAGACTATTTTCTCTAAAATGGATAATGTCGAAAAGGAGATCGGGATGTTGACAAAAGACCAAATATAGGCGATTGGATGCATCCGTTTAAAAGAGTGGTGGAAAAACTAAAATGTGACCGCGTATAGGTACCTAGGTATGCTGACGCATCATTATAAAATAAGTACTCTCCAAAACTGTAGTTCAAAATCCTGTGAATTCTTACAATAACAAGGTTTTGTTACGTGACATCCTTTAACATTGAAATAGTGTGTTTCGACCGGTAACTCATAATTTTTCATGAACATTAATTGATTTAGGTGCTAATAAAATAGATTACACGGAGTGCATTGCTCTGCTGATTTAATATAGAGACTTTCACGACGTGCCTTACCCATTTCCTAACCATTCCATCACTCACTGGACTCACGATAAATCACAACGATCTGCAGAGGAATTTGAGCGGATTTGAGGTTTCTTAGATTCAACAATCGAACAATTTCACAGCAACATTCAGCAATTTCACAGAAGGCGGGATCTTCAAATTCCAGGCAACTTCAAAGCTGAGGGAAAAAGCCACATTAATTGCTAAAGATGAATCACGAGAAACGGCCGATTGGGTACCCAAGCATTCGGTAAGAAGTCGTAAGGTTCGTCTCCATAACCAAAAAGAACCAACATTAAGCGCATAACCACACGTGCAGCTATGGAAGACTGCGCAGGAAAGATGTGCAAATGTACTTTCGCGTCGCACTTCTGTTTACATCCTAAGCAACCCCTCGTGCGTAGGAGCGAGTTCCCTTCACACACGCACACACAATGGGAAACAAAACGAAACCGCGCGCCGCATAATCTTCGCGGTCTAGACAAGCGGAGCGCGCCATTCACTCGGGTCGGGCAGGATTTCTGCGACTCCGAACAAGACCTCTATGCCCATTGAATCGATCTCCCCGGGAAAGTGATTGCAGGACTAATTACGCCTGTTGAAGGCGATTAAAAAAACCCTAGTAAAAATGCCAGGAAGATCGCCAAAGTCTGTCTCGACATTAATCAAACCACTAAAAAAATTAAACAATGGCCTATTGTCTCAGTTTTCACTAGTGCATAAGGAGTTAACGTTCTCTGCGGCTGAAGTGGCAATGCAAGTCACATCTCTGATTCAGGGGAGCCACTAGCAAGCATCTTCTTAGAACAATCACCACAAACCGGAGCCATAAAAGAAATGCATTTTATGCTAATATTATTTTTTCGTAAATTCACGCTCTTCCCGGTGAAGATCCTGCAGAATAAACGTGTGCCTACCACACTGATTTGACTCTTGTGTGAAAGGATACTCTACTGCCACCAAGATACTCTCTTCTTCAAAAGAGTAGGGGAGGAGGCAAACAAGTCTAGTGAAACCACTGCAGTCCTCGCATTCGCATTATGAGGTAGGAGGTCGTCGTAGATCTCAGCAGACTCCAACCCATGTGGGGGGTAATACGTGCAGCGTTGCAAGTGCAATACCCTAGCACCTATGCTAGGCTACTTGAAAATTAGACTGCATGTCGAGGTTGCAATGGCCCCGGGACTGTTAACAAACACCCTTGAATCTGCACCTGCTCGTGAGTGGAATCGCCTGAGGGAAACACAGAAAATGGCCAAGGCGGAGATTTTAAATAATCGTCTCATCTTCGCATGGTTCTGTTTCACAAATATCCCCCTTGACTGAAAAATTCATTTTGGAAGCTGGAGCAGTTTGGTGACTAGGTACCTCAGGTGGGGAGAAAAATTCCGATATAGTGGGAGATAAATTTTATTTCTATTTTTAAAAAAAATCTCATTTCATCTCCTCGCCAAATTTTCGGTATCCATAATATGATCGCTCAACTGAGGTACCTTGAACTTTATAAAGAAGAGCTCTTAATATAGGAAGGCTTTAAAGATTTAAGAATTCCTGAGCGCACTTACAGCGCAAGTTAGTGTCCCAGCTACGCTCAAACAAAAATATGTTCGACTGATTATAATCGAATGCATTCTCTCTTGCCTGCAGAGGATTTGGATCATGAATGCAAATGGTTTTCATTCCACGGGGTTTCCTTGCCACAGACACCCTTAACAGGTTCGGGGGAAAAAACCTTCCCCCCCCCAACATGTGATCCATTTTCTTTCACTTATCACGGTGTGATTGATCACTTTAAAGACAAAACGCTAAGTGCTTATTGTATTACCTCTGTGACGTCAAATGAACCGGGTTTCCATTTACACCCATATTTCGTCGTGCAGAAAGTGGGAGAGTAAACAAGTCTCGCATTTTACCAATTTCCGTCTAATTCGTCGCCACCGTGAAGACTATAGCAGGTGAGCAACAACTACCGGTGTGGAAGCGCACCACGCAGCGGCGTCGAACGCTATCTAAAAACGAATCGAATTTTGGTCCAACTTGCACCACCCCACCGTCTGATATACACGGCTTTTCTTCATTTCGGGCGGGCGCTGCATCCCTCAGACAGCATTCCTGCCTCTCTCTCTCTCTCCCTCCCACCCCCTGTCCCCTCCCCCCCTCATTCTCTCTCTTTTTCTCTCTCGACCGCTTCCATCATCCCCACCGAAAAAAAATGAAATAAAAAAAACTTCCCATCCTCTCCTTCGTTTATTTCACCGTCCTCCCTCTCTCTTTCCCTCCCGACCCCTCCCTCTACATCCCCCATCCCGAAACGAGTCTCCTCCTACCCCTTTCCCTCCCTCCCTCCCCTCCCACTCCC
>LYUA01000529.1:216326-228766 GCA_002093875.1 Calopteryx splendens | reverse complement strand
GGGGGGGGGGGGGCGAGGAGGGAAGACGGTGGTCGTCGGGGGAGAGGAGTTGGAGCAAGGAGGGCCAAGTAGGAAATAAAAATAGAGAAAGGGTTGGAGAGACGGGCGAAGAATAAAGAGGGGAGAGGGTAAGCGGGAGGAAAACAAGGGAGTGAACTTTGTGAAGGAGGGCAGATGATTTTTTTTAGGGTTCGGAATGTAATGGCGTGCCTACTGGACCAAAATAAGCATTAGGTCTCCCATATGGAGCCGATCCTATTAGGAAGTCCCCACGATTGGATTTGTTTCCTCCTTATTCCATGCAGAAGTACTGCATCTTAATACGCGTGACGAACTAAAATAATGTGACGAATATGACCGAAAAAGGTTTCCTGATTCGACAGGATTATTTCGTCGATGAAAAAACATGTTATTTATTCATCAGGAATAAATAGGAAGAGGGCGTGAAAAAGCAAAACACGTGAATGAAACTTAAAAAAAACAACGGCCGTGAATACTGAAGACGAATTGACGTTTCTTAAGGAAGCCTGGCCAATCGCAACTCGATTGACGGTAATTGGATCGGTAAGATTCAGGTCTACATATTACATATTCTACGCCCCATGATGACGACTACCTAAAAGCAGAATAAACAGTAGTTTACCAACTGAGTCAGACATGCATCTGACTTGGTTTCACTGAATGGTGTGTCTTTTTCAGATAAGATCCTTACATTCTTGTGTAGAAAGTTAAGGTACTCATCATTTATTCTTTCAACAAAGTTCCAAAGTATGTCTAAATTCGAAGCAATCGTTTAGTCACTATTAACTCGTCATCGCCAAGATGAGAAACTAATTATAAAATTTAACAAGGCTATTCTATTGAAAATGGAAGCATGAAAATACATCGCATCCACCATAAGGTCATCGCCTTGGGTTTACGCTGCGGTGAACAAATGACCAAACTCAATGTAAAATGTTCAAATCTAATGAAAATTGATTTTACTCAGTCACCCTATCAAAATCAAGTTTTAAACCACCCACTTGAAATGAATTATAGCAACTATACACATCTAAACTTTCATGCCAACCCATCTTAAGAGGATATATTTCACGGGCAGACTAAAGTGCGTATGTAGATTCAAGCGCAGTTTGTGTGAGTGCAAGCGCAAGTACGTACACAATTACAATTCTCGATGGGTAACTGACTGACTCTCCCAAACGTTTCCCCACTCCCCGACATCTCGGCTGATCAAATGGTGGAGAAAGACATTACTACGCCGCATCGGATTACATTTGCATCGTCAGTCGGAGACTGGCGATAACTTTTCCATTTTTACAGTCAGATGAGTTCCGCGACAGGCCACTGAGTGACATGAAACCTGTTTAATTGCCAAAACTTAACGCACAGGGGAAGGGGGGAAATTTCATTAACGTCTTGAACACGAAACAAAAACCAACACAATGATAATGCACCTCCACTCTGCGCAATAATTAAAGACTTTCGTTTTTGTTTACGTGCCATAATATTTCCAAGGCAACGGTGAAATCACTGGCAGGGAAGATTAATGCCGGAAAGAAATTATGGGGCGACACTTATGAATTCAAAATTTCCTCAATGGATGGCAGAAAAAAGTGACGGAAAGCGCGTTCACCCGTTCGTTTGTTCAACGAACACGCATTTTTTTTTGGAATGCTGCAAAGGATTTATCCGACGGCAAATTTTCTATCTGCTCGGCCGTGAACAACGGTGACTCGCGCTCATCGCCGCTGAAGCGGAATGACGTTGGGAAAACATTACAAACGCTCACTCCTTTAGGTTCTAAAAACATAGCCCTAAGTATCGATCCAAATGCTCCAGACTGTTTAATTTTTGTGCATGCCACGGCGTGATTGTCTGGAACGCCCGGAGAAGTGCTTTCCGTTCTACAACTGCAGTCCTTTAAGAAAGAGCGGTTTTAAAGATGAGGTAGAGAGAGTTTTAGGATGAAGTTTACAACACGCCGTACCGCCAGGAAGAGATCAAGGTGGATGGATTTGTCTGGTCAAACTCAAGTCATCAGGATTGCGCTGAGCGTCAGGACTACAGCGAAGCATTTATCTCTTGCGTCTTATTAGCGTGCCGTAATTTATGTAATAGAAAAAGATCGCTTCGGGGGAAATCTTTGAATTATGGTGCTAATTTGAGTTCAAAAAGCTCGCTGCAGGATTGTGGTTATTGAAGTGGAGTTTTATTCTGGGTTGCCGATTTGTATTGAAGCATTGGACATGGTTCTAATCGACAGCATTCCCTGAATTTCTATCGTATCATACAAGAATTCACTTTCGCATAAATGAGCCACTGTCAAGGTTATTATTTTAATTACAGATTCAGATGTGCTTCAATCAAACCAAGACCTATGATTTCATCGGGACAAGTCCTGGATGGGAAGCCGGAGGTGGCAAGAAAACGAATTCCCTCCACTAGGGATGCCCAAAAATTCCCATACATTTCTCTCGGATAGGAATATGAAAAATTATGGCTAATTTTAGCCCCCCCGTTACATCACGTGTATGGATAGGAACTACTTTCCGAAATTATTTTTAGTTTTTCGAATAAAACATCAAATGTAAAACATATTATTATCATAATGATTATAATTTTCGACGAATTCTTGCATTTATTAATGCAGCAAGATCTATCCATCTGCTGCATTCAAATCTTGTGATTGATTTTCTCCACCATTTATCGATGTGCAACCGAAGCTTCGCAGTTCGCAAGCTTATTCATTCCCGATGACGGTACAACATTCTATCAAATTTTAGTTAATCCCCTTTCACTTACATCACTCCCCCATATTTTCAGACTGTCGGAGCAGAGTTCAAAATTTGAAATGATCGATTGAACGGAACTTTAACACTTTAATGTAGATTTTTTCAAAGTTTCAACCATACTTTATGCATGACCAAGCCAAATAGGCTGTCTTACAGTTTGACATCACTCGGTGAGCGTCAGGGTACTCGTTCCCGTAATAGTTAGTTGTCTGGTGCGAGTGCATTCTGAGTGCATTCGGTCAGTCCCTCGCCACGCGATTCATTTCCCCACAGATCGCTCCGTGTGTGTGTTTGTGATTTATTAGTGCTGTGTCCTTAACGTGGAATGCCCAATAAGGAACCACAAACACGTAGTGTGTTTGAACCCCGCGGTTGTCCTTGGTGAGGAAGTAATTTCCCGTAAACAACCACTGGACGTGCGATTGCTGTTTGCCAGTCCTGTGTGATCTGATTTCCGGCGTGAGGTAAAATTACCCTTATACGCAAATCATCAAGAATGTTTTGACATTTTTTCCTGGTTTAATTTGCAAGTTTGGTGTCAAATGTACCTAACCACAGACAGGCGCGTGCTTCCCTCCCTATTAGATTTTTCAGCTGTATTTGGTGGCCAAATATTTTTAAGGCCTTTTAATGTAAACAATCACTGTGTGGTGCGACAAAATTTCATCCGAGTGGTGTAAAGTTTTGTGCATTTATGCTTTTTATAAGAAATTACAGTAATGATGATACCCCATGTTTACGCTAAATATATATAATGCATCTATACTCAGATTTCCATTTTTATATTGAATCCTGACTCAAATTTTCATCAAATTTCGAACTCCGATTCCATTTTTATGAGTGCCTTAACTGAATCCATTTTTACATATTTTGAAATATCACGATGCCGCAAGTAAGTCTTTCAACACCGAAGCCAATTTAAATTTTAAGAGATAAAAAATGCAAATGATGGAAGAAAGCATTCACAAAGAAGTAGAAATATTCAGTATCGCAATACACTCAAATCTGTTTTCAGAACATTTCCCAACACTGCTTGCATAATTTTCGGTCGCGGTGGCGGATGATGATAACAGTGTGCATTGCAGAATTTTTTTCCTGACGACTTGACTCAACGAACTTTCAAACATGAAATTATTTGCTATTAACCAATAATTAAATAATCGAATCCTATGATGGTTTCTAAAAAATAATTTTTCATGAGTTTTTATTGACGGCTTGTGATAGCATAGTGATAAAAAAATCCAACCTGTTCGCAGCTTTTATTTAGGAAGTTATGGAGCTAATAGTATGATTTTAAGTATGGTACAATGCACTAATACATTAGATATTATTTTGTGTTCATATCACCCATGTGGTGTCCAAGTGTCATTGTAACTACTGGAAGAATTTGAAAATGCACAAGTTACTTATTTACTCAATACGGATGATGATGATACACGTTCACGTGTGAAATATAATTCAGTACGCTTTAGTAAAAGAGTAGACATTGACAACATCGAGAAAAGGTTCGTAATAATTTAGACAGCTCGTGCTATGTTCGCGCCACACACTCTGTCACTATTTCCGCGAGTGGTTAACTACATAGTCTAAACCGCGGCGACAGGAAAAGTAAAACTACGATCGTTCATCGTAAGTCTCCGACCGGCACATAAGACAATTAATACAGTCTTTAAGAAAAATTGATTCGGCACAATGTGAATTTCAGTTGGAAGGAGTCCTCGGGAGTGACGTGGAAGCTCGTAACGTGGTTAACAGCCCGATGGGGTGGTTGGAGGCGGATACGACGCATAAGCCCTATCCCTCCGAGTGTATTTTTGGACCATCGGAAAGAATATTTTCGGCGTTCTAATGACACATGATAGAGTGTACGCGTCACAGTGAAATATTGATACAAATGTTTTATATGACTTTGGTAAGAGCATATTCCACACACCACGCCACTCTTTATTAAGTGTATTTTTTGCCGGTGGACTATGGAAGACTACTAAAATAACTATTATATTCAAAGCAAAGAGTGTAAGCTTTCCGGTTCAAGAGTCATTCGCGAAATTTCGAGTGGAAATTCAAAAATATCCCCTCAGACGCTCCGATGGCCGTTCTCTAAAGAGACAACCTTCAGACAACCCGGAGATTGTCACCCTATGGTGTAAAAATATCCGTCATTACTGTGAATTTTTTCAATAAATTTCATAGAGCCCCAGATCGGTTTGCTATTACTCCGTCGGGTTTCCGTTATTTCGATTCACGTCAACGAAAAAAAACTCGTTCATCTAAATCAATATCAGCTCACGAATAATTATTTTCGGTTTATTCCTATCTCGCACTCCCAAATTGCAGAAAAAGATAACGGCTTTATTGAGAAATAAGTTTCCGTTTTCAAAATTCCTACTTAACAAATCCCTCCCCATGGACTGCAACCTTGACGTGATGGGAGGGCTTGCGTGTTCTGATGACCCCCAGAGCAGTGCTGGCGGGAGCATGAATATTGCTCCTGGTAGGGTCACCCATAGGTCGATGGGTAGGAGCCAGACGAAGGGTAGTCCACGCAGTGTCTGTTCCTCAGTGAGGCGGCTGCAAAGGCGTCTGANNNGTTCCTCAGTGAGGCGGCTGCAAAGGCGTCTGATCCCAGTGGGGCGGCCCCAAGTGATGGTGTCACATGAAAAACACTATTGAGGAAGGCGACGGGAAACCACCTCATTTACTTTTCTCAAGAAGTTATGGTGGAAAAAATCAATTTTGTCCATCAGAAACCTACTTTAACCGGTAGATTACCATTAACAATAATAATAAGATGTAAACCTTTTGCTCAGAAAGAAATGGATACTGTAGGGGTGTGTCCATCATAAACCTACCTTAACCGGTAGAACACAATTAATAATAACTTAACAAATGTGAAATTGCCACCGACTCCGTTCATATTTCATAATGGTCGTTAAATTATGATGACAATCTACTAAAAAACGGGTGGGGAAATCTCATGAATAGTTGGATCATCCTCTGCAACCTTAAGTCTGTGAGGTATTTAAAAACAACGCTATGGTTTCGTCCGTAACGGAGAAATTACACGAATGTTTCTTGCTTTGCCAATTTCTCCATAATGAGCAACATATGCTTATGCTTATTAAAACTGAAAGAATATATGATGCTATTACTTAGTAAAATTTAAGTAGCATCTATGTGCGGATAAAGTTGAATTTCTTCTTCTTCACTGATTTTCAACCCTCAAGCTCAAGATTGGTAGCCTTCCTTCACACTTGAATTATCTATGCATTCCTATTCATATNNNNATTGGTAGCCTTCCTTCACACTTGAATTATCTATGCATTCCTATTCATATACACATGCGATCAGTATCCCATATACTTCTCTATCCACTGAATGTAATGCCCCGTTGCCTTCCTCTTGTATTCTCGCCTTCAACGAAGCCCTTTATACTAATGGTTTTAATGCTATGTCATGGAATAGTAATGCCCTTCCAGGGACTAATCATCACTAATACTCTTCCAAAGGCTTATTTGTGATCGTGGAGAGCACACGACTACCTGTATTGATCTTACGTATGTGGACGAATGACAATACGCAATATAACCTACAGTAGACCTAGGAATTTTGCATGCAAGTATGCTTTTGTGAGTGTCAACCACGACCGATGGATTCGAAATCGATAAAAACGAACGTAGAAGAGCGGGATATTGAAGGACGGGCAAGAAGACTAAATTCTATCGTTATCCATCGATGATACACTTCGAAAAACGATCGATAAAGCGGATTTAGTCGCTCAAGAATTCTTATAATACATCGGTATTTCTTCCTGGTAGGTATGCCCATCGGAAAGAACGACTGCGTAAAAATATACCGGCATAGTTTCAGTATCGGCCCTGCCGATCCTCTTCCCTGGATAAACTCGTATTTTAGGGACCGTAAAGCTAATTACGGGTAAGTCTATACGGTCACTCATCAGGCCAACCTTCTGGGAGTATATAAAATTCGGATTTTCCGGAATATATATTACTTTTCTTGATGGAAAGTTTTGATTAATCAGATAGTTAAGGGATTCACGCCAATTTCTCTCTTCAAACTTTAACATCGTGACTGTATGATGGTCAGTTCAGATAGCAAAAGGGCTTGGCGGCAAAAGAAAACATTGTATGCATACAGATACACTCAGAGGTAGGTAATGAGAGGTTGTACATCCAAAATGGTACTGCTGAAGCGGTGGCAGCAATATATAAATGAATGATCACGCGATTCATCCCTCTGCACTGCATTTCGTATTATTTAACTCCGCTTGGAAACCTTCAAGTCTCCATTTACTCGTGTATGCATAAACACATAAATGAGCTCCTTTAATCAGTCATACACACGTAAAAAGTGTACGCAATCTTGGACAACGTTTTCCGACTTTCCCCCTAAATTCCAATAAATCTTTTCCTACATTCACCTCAAAATGTCCGGTACCCATCCAATAATCAATCATATTGGTCCCACGATTTTAGTTTGTTAGCCGGAGAAAAATAAGTCAACTCTTTAAAATTGTTTATTGGTAGTAATTATTACATAAAATAACAAATCAAAATCTCCTAAAAAACACTTCCTAGTCCGATTCGCTGTTTTCAGCGCCAAGTGCGCGACGATTAACAGACATCGCTCGGAGGACTCACTCGAATGTTTCGGGAAGATTTATTTGGAAATGGTCGCTAAGCGAGGTACCATGTGGTACAATAAATACCTCCTGAAACTCAATATGTCATATCATAACGCACAGGAGTTTTTTTCACTCTTCTGAATCCTAGGAAATGAGCGCATATCAGAAAAAAATTGGTCAAAAACGAAGGCCAGAAGATGAAAGCGTACCTTCATAAAAGCTGTGAGTCACATTTCTTTGCATAAGTTAAGGTTCTTCATCGATTGACTAAAGAGTTACAAAACTACAGCTCTAAATGGCATAATGTTTGTTTTACCGCGGCTGTTTCTAAATATTTCCTCTTTATTAACTAACACTGCCTTACAAAGAGTCTACGAATTTGAACCCCCAGTGTTAACGAGGGACCAATTTGTTATGGTTCTGGGTTCTCTTCCTGTATTCAATAATAGTTAGAACGTTAGCACTACGTTACTTTTATTCATTAGTTTCAACTTGTGATTCAATTGGAGCTGATACATGAAATAAGGAAGAAAAAGGGTGTCTTAGCCGTTTATGAATATAGAATCAAATCGCCAAAAACGTCTTCGGGAGGAAAATATCCGTATCGGATCAGGTGGTGATGGGTTGCCGAGAATAAATCTACATTCCTAAAGCTAGCATAATGGATATTGAGATTCATACAACGGATACCAACGCGTGAAATAATTCTTTCAGAGCTCATCCATACTTGAGAATCTCAGATTAACCAGAGCATTTCTAATGACACGAGCGGGAGACGAGGCAATCACACCCATGAGCGTTCAATAAGTGATCCTTGACGGGAAAATTATTTTTCCAACAGCGACGATTGGATATCACTGAATGTACTGAATGAACTGTAAGAATCAAATGAGAGGAAGGGAGGGTACAACGAATTGTGCCACAAAAAAGGTATGGGACTTGTCCTCGCGGGTCTTACGGGCGTTCGCACGCCCTATAAACCAAATCGCAAAGCCCTAACAGAGCAGATGGATAAGGGGAGGAGCTGCCGGAGTAAACCCGGGAAGTGCTACAAGAAAAGCGTCGAATGAAACCATATTAGGAGAGCAACCGGGACGGTCTGGGGAATTGTGATATAAATTCAATGTCACAATACAATCGATATATTTAAATTACGGTGTACATTTTTCGGAATTGTATTTCATGACGCATTAAACTCACTACATCGAGTATACATTAGGATTGAGCGATCCAACGAATTTATACGGTCTATACAACGACATGGATTTCACAAGGACGTAAATAATATAGGCATTCGGAAACTAAAAGATACCGATATTTCACGATATTCCCGCACTACATGCCTATGTCGTCGATAAATTTTATATCGATGGTCTATCATGGAGATTAATTACATCATTGTGCTCTGCATGCCAGCATCGTAATGTGATACATCATATTGCTCTTCGGTTTGACGGACAACGACAGATGGGAGAAAACAGTAAATGGATATTGACAAGGCAATAGCTCAAAAGGACGAACTGCTAGCCCCGACTCCCTTGGGTTCTGGTGAAACGATTAGGCTCCCAATAGAAGCGCAAGTATATGATTCTCATTATTGCTTGGGGCTTGAGAACCTGCTCATTGAAATCCGTATCTTCATTTCAATAATAAAATACGTTTGATTCACCTATTTAATTGGAATTGTAATGCCAATAGCACGGTAGTAGTAAGCCTTTCTCTGCGCGGGTTACAAAGATCAATTGCATATTGAAGGGCAATAAATTTTGCTCGCAATTACACTTCAAAAATTATAGAAGTTTACTTTCATTTAGGGTTGGCGATCAACTAGTTTTGCGTCAGCGTTTAAACAAGTGCCGAAGGTGTCCACGTAATCAACTGAGACTTTCATGGTGAGGCAGAATGCATATTACATAACATTCTGGGGACATTATAATCAAGTGAGTGGCAAGGTGGCCTTGGTAAATTACATACAGTGAGATTAAAACGATTGAAATCTTTGTTGCTACAACAGTAACTGTTCTAAAAAAAGTAAACAGGAAGAATATGTGAAATATGAAGTAAACTCCATAAAATCGTTTTATAGAATAAGCCACCTATACAGTGTTTAATTTTTATCAAGGATACAACGCTTACAAGTTTTTGGACCCAATTTAAGTGTATTTAAAACTATTCTCTACAAGGAGTCGTAATTATAAGTGATTGAAAGCGAAACTGCCAAATATAATTAAGGCTTTCCCGAGCCCTGATGACCTCAAAATCTCTCTTCTTTCACGAATAACTCTTTCGGAGCTCATTACTGCTGCTCTAGGATGTATACCACTTCAATTTTTACCGAGGAGAAGCAAACTTTGCCGTGAAAAGAGTCTAAACGAAATAAGTGGATTTAAAGGAGTTAAAAAGGAGTTAGATGAGATTAAAATAAGCGGAGAGCATAAGGGGCACTTAACAACCAAAGACAAATCTCGTATTAGCGTAAGTTAAAAAAATATCACATTCACCTTAATAATGATTTCAATTCACTAATTACAGTTGGAAAAGAATTTAAAAAATCTTTTAGCAACTGAACGTATCGAAAAATAACGGAGATAAGCAACCTGAAATTCATATGCGTAATGACGGTTTGAGTAGAATAATGGAAATGGTCCCGAGAATGTATAAAATAAATTGCGAGAAAATTTTAGGTTTATATTTAATCTCTACTTAAAAAAAGAGGATTCAACAGGATATTTTACGATATTTAACATGTGTCGCGAGAGTCATACGTTTGGCTGACACGTAGAGAGAGAAAAGCTTATACAGACTTTCGTTTGAAATGAATGGAATCATATTCCGGATTGAATCAATCACATTCCAAATTAAATAAATCATGATCCAAATAACACGAAATTCATTTAAAAGCTGGAAAAAGAGGACGGGGAAAGAACTCTTAAATGATGCATCAAAAAAGCCGGTCACCATCATCAGAAAATGAACGGATTAAAAAAAAAACGGCATAAATCTGCAATTAAGAAGAAGAAGAGAAGAATATTCCGAAGTCAATGAAAGCAGTTGATCATGAGCGAAAAAATAACTTCCGCATTCACTGAACCACTTTGGTCAATAAGAATTTACAAAACTGATTTTTCTTCAGGGATAAAAGAGAACAAAATTTGATTCCGGTGAGTGAACGCTAGTTTTAATACCAAATTCACGGATTTTTCAGCGCAGTGTTTCGAAAGAGTTAATGCAACTCCAACGTAAAACTCCAGTTAAAAATTTAGAGGATACTCAATGAAATAGTATATTCTACCTTTGTCCTATCACTACCTCGACCATTAGAACGCGCGACTGGTGCATTGAAATTTATAGGTCGATAACTTGACAAAGGATCCATTGTGGTAGATAGCTTCACCGCACTATTCGATGAAAACCCGATGCTTTATAATATACAAATATACTTTATAATATATAAATACTCACCGCAAAAATATTTTCACGGATTCTACATCCAAACTGTAGTTTGTTTAAAGGCTGGTTAAGTTAGTCAAGGTTATATAAGTTATCGTGAGAAATGGTTATGACATTAAATAAGTAAGCCAATGAAAGTCACGGATCAAAATCATTCCAAAATGTAGATTGGAGAGTGATGGGTTAAAAAGATGTCGTTTATGTCGTTCTTCTACATCTAGGTGCTTGGTATCCTGAGAGCCACCGCTAGGGTGTACGGTAGGGGGTGTTTCCACACCAGTGGAACACACCCTTTCTCTTGTTCCCGAAAGATGCATCAGGGTATCAAAGTCACAATGATCAATCCGAAGGCTGATCATCCCGAAATAAACCCCAAGGCATATAAAAAAACCACGCAGTCAAGGTAGGGGGACCAGTTCCACGTCCTATGCCACCTGTGATTTCGCACCAAATTCTGGTATCTGGTATATTCAGAAAATCGCATCGATCGATTAAAAATGATTTCTCCAAAGGCATCACCCGAGATCATTCCAAACCTCCAGTCACCACTATCTGCAAGCTCAACCCACTACGCTATTACGCCCCCTTTCAGGAAATCAAAACAACAAGCAGTGGTATGCAGAACGATACATCAAGTCACAATCAGCTTATTAATAAAGTCGGCGAATTTTATTTTTCGCATTTGAAGTTTTTCACCTACGCAAACCCTCAGGTTAAAATAACACTGTTTTGCGAATTAGAAATTACTTTCGATCTCACAATCGGCCCAAGGAAAATTACCGTCCGGATGAAAAGGTTCCGACTCTGCCCCCACCACCACCACCACGAAGGTGCTGGAATTGGTGAAAATGCAATCTATCAACCGCGGAGTGCAGGTTGCCTTCAAAAGAATACGACGAATTCGAATGAGCGCACCACCAGAGAGTTCTGATTCGGCGTCATGCACGTCAGTTCGTGTCCGTCGAGAGTGAAAAAAAATGAGCGAAAAGATCAATTTCGCCGTTCTCCGATCTCCACCCTCGACAACCCCATAACGTCCCCGTTGAGGCGTCCCTCGCTCGGTGAGGCTGCCCCACCCCCCCTCATCAACGCACCTCGTCTTCAACTCAATATCTTCCCCGAAATTAGCTTTTTCTTCCCCACCTCCTTCCAATTTCTGACACAAGGGTAAATACGCGATGTGAAAGGGGGGTGGGTAAAGGGGAAAAAAGGGGGAGAGAGGGGAGGCGCCCCCGGGGATGGAGGGGAGGGGGTGGACGGGGGTTGGTTGGGTGGCGGAGTGGAGGAGGAATGTTATTGTGTCCCCTTCCCCATCCTATTTCACGCATGCGCGAAGCAATAAAAAATCAATATCATATTGCGAAGTGAGGGGAAAAAGAAGCACTCGTGTGAGCGCACGTACATCTGACGGGCCTTCTTCTTACGAAAATAAACAAAGGCATTCGAAATTATAAAAAAACACTGGTGGGAATTGGACGATGTAAAAGGGACGGATGGAAAGGGGGAAAGAGAAGGCGGCGGTGGACCACGGGAGTGCGGGGACGGAGGGAATT
>LYUA01000529.1:133899-145701 GCA_002093875.1 Calopteryx splendens | reverse complement strand
GAATTATATTGACTTTTTTGTTTTTCATTTTACGAGATTACGATAGTAAATTTCAAATCTTACCTTTTTATGTCGGAACTCGTACTTCACCTATCCGTCCTTGACCTAACGTCATATCGTCATGGGTCAGAGACGGCGAGATTAGGACGAGAACCAGGCCTAGTGTGACGAGTTCGTTTACTATGGAGAATGAGCACTTCGCGCTCAGCCGAAGCACCCAATCCCACACACTGCACGGAGAGTACATGGCATGCGCTCAGTCGAACTGACCAAGGGATAATAGGGACCTAAAGTTTGAGCGAGTAGATTCAAGGACACCTTTTTCAATCGAAAAATACGTGATAGAAACGACTGCCCTATTCCGATCCCTTAAAATATCATTTCTTATTCACCAACCCCTACGCTAGTTGATTGCAGCACCCTCTGAAATACGCCGCTGGACGACTTTCGGAGTGCCTGTAGATGTGGATCACACCATGCTACCGCGTCTGCGGAACCAATGCTGTAGCACGGTCAATTCCACGATGTATCTTTGAAGTCACGTACGTTTCTTAGAATATACTGTAGTTAAAATTTTAATGATACGATTGTAACATTAATAAATTAAGTAAACCTGAACTTGGATCGCTATTGTAAACTTTTTATACGATTTTAATGTCGGCATGGGGCACCACACTTGCCCAGATAACATCCCAAGTTAGATAGGTTACAGGTTACCAACATACGTACACAGATTTCATCACGTTATTATACATACTGTATCCTCTACAAATTTTAATAAAGAAGAAAAATTTCGTATGGGATTTCAGCATCTTATGAGTAATACATAGGTAATTAATTCACAACAACTGATACTTAAATGACAGGTAATCGGGGTCGCTAAGCGATATATTGTTAGAAATAAACGCACATATTTCAGGGCAATATAACAAATTTGAATTGTTTTCACTCAATAAGCACGGGCCAATGAAAATTCTTATTGAAGTTGACAATGATAATGAACGTTTTTCTAATATTCGTCATACACCACAATTAGAGAATAAATTGGCGAACGTTTTAACCTCAATGACAATGCAAAACTCGACTAATGACGTTTTTAAAAATAAATCCTCGCACTATGACACGAGTTAATTATGTTGTTCACGTTCTCAAGCATTTTTATTACATAAGGTCTGCCAGAACGATTATTCATAGTTGTATGACGTTGTTGGTTGAAGATATGGCTCTGTGAAAAATATATCTTCACGCAAAAAGTGAAATTGAAGGTCACCTTAAATCCAAGGTCAACTCAACCCACCAGCAGCTCCGACTGAAATGTGTGCGAAAATTTCTGCGTTCCTAATTTTACCGTTACCGAGTCCGTGTCACATTATCCTTAAACTTAAAAGTGAACATTCGTCGCATTAATGCAAAGGAAATTGGAAATAGTGGTGGTAGCTGTAAAGAAAGTCCCCTTCAATACCAACTTAGTGTATTTGCACCCACTTTGCTCTCTTCTGGTACGGGGCGTTATTAAGAACATGGAGACTGCTGTAATTAACCTCAAACTTGTGTTTGATCACTAGATAATTTTTTCACCTACGTACTGATTTCACAACTAGACAGGAATCGTACATCCTCTTACATAATGTAAATAAAAATGACGTTCGGATATATGTATTTCACAGTAAAATATTTTAAGCTCATTGGATAAATATTTATCACCCTCTTGTTGTATTTTAGGCCACCATTTGGCTTACCTTTAATAACCCTCTTCAGCATTCCTCCACAGGTGGGCTCCTAAGGGTGGCCTTTTTATCTATGGTAACAATGTAGAGGGTATTTTGTGTTTAGTCGGGTTTGAAATTAGTATAGCAGATGGTCTTTGAGTTATTTGCTGAACTTTAGTGGGTGAGTGCTTGAAGTACGTTAGACTATGTTAGTAGTTTTTCATTGTTTGGCATCGGAGGCTGTAACTTTGCATATTAATCTGGCCCGGGTGGGAGATAATATAGAGGACGTTTGTTATTGCTGGTGGAGTGTGTCGAAGACAAAGGAATAAACAGTTCAATAGCTAGGTATACCAATCTAAATTTTTCAAGGCTTACAAGGGGAAACAAGGAGAAACTTATTAAAGGACTGAATAATTTTTTTCCTGTGGATTAAATTCGTCGTCAATATCAAGTTGCCATAAAGTATTGCCCGAAGGTATGATTTTAGTTTAGTGTAAACACTGCGGGCTTCCAGTAGACGAACGAAAATGGGCGAAATACAGAGCTCACCGTGGGGTCATTTCTGTGGAACCGCCTGTCACCCGTAATGGAGTGGAGGGTGAGGTTTTGTTGGGCCTTTAATTAGGTGAGGCGAGAGGGTTTAAGAATTTCATCAAAATTTATTTATAACTTCCAATAATTAATAGGCTTAAAAAATTGAAAAAATCTCTTGAGCTGATCTAACATTGCAATTGAGTGAATTGGTGAAATAATTTGCAATACTAAATACGAGGCGCGTTAAAAAATATGTACTTTTTGAATAAAAATACAAAAAAACAAATTTTTACGACAAGTGCCTCGACAACGGCGGAAATTATGTATAAAAAAGTTTAAGGTACGCTTTTTCATGAAAAAATAATTTTAAACACAAATACCAGGTGCGAAGGTTTTTGTACAAAAAAACGGTACTTCATTTTGAACGCGCATCGCATTTTAAAATAAATAAATAAAAGGTTCAGAACGCATCCAAGTGTGTGATGTAACAACCCCAGGAAATAAGTTCATTCATTTTTTTAAATAGTGCGAAAACTTGTAAATAAATTTAATATTTAAAAATGTAAGACAAATTATATCAAATCATCACCTTTCCCCCCTCCCCCAAGGTCGGTATGATAGTTGAGGGTAGACCCAGTACTAAACCCAACGGGGTCTGAAATTTACACATAAGGGTGGGGGGGCCAGTTCCTTTCCCTGTACCCGCTGTGATTTCCCAGGATGACCTGGTTCCTGAAAAATGGCATACAGCTTGGTTGAAGCCGAGACTGCCCGGAGGTGTCACTCGGAATCGAAACCGGGGCCCCCGGTTAGTAGTTAAGCGTACTACCCACTGGACTACCACGCCCCCCGACAAATTATATAATTGTGCATATTCATTACCAACATTGGGGGAATGAAAAACTAAAGCGGATTTTTAGTCACAATCATAAGGTTAATTAAAACAACAACCTTATTGGCACTGCTAACTACGTGAATTGAGCCAATTCTAAAGCAAATGTTAAATCAGCAACGTAGAATAGCAAATAAAATTTATTTCCCGTGAGAGGAACGAGCGCAGTTCGTTGATTTTTTACTGACTCTGTGGTTAGTTCAACCAAAATATTTTTCCCTTCATTCGACAATTTCGATCACGATCTCGGGGTAAATTAGGAGATTGCGCGGAGGATCACTTTTGACGTTTCTTTCGCACAATGCGAACAACCATTGCCGTTCACAGTGGTCGCTATTATATATCTGCATCTATATCGTCCCCTTTGAGTCATCAAGGGTGGGTGCGTGAAATCGGGTGTCAGTATACGAGCCTCTTACGTAACAGTGAACAGTTATTAGCTCGTAATAGGAACGGCAGATAACAAAAAGCTGTTTCTATTAAAATAACGTTGGGGCGCATAAAGGAGGTTTTGTCATCATCGTTAGTCCTTTAATCCTTAGTACTGATTGATTACAGTCCTCCATTCTTTCCTTACGAACGCTAGTTTTGTTTCTCTTCTTCGCGGCTCTTCTTTCTTACGTCGTCCCTTGCACCTCGTGCTGCCTTTCCTTTTATTATTTTCTTAACAAATCCATTGTGTCTCAAGGTGTATCCAATCTATTTGTTTCTCCTTATCCATACATGATCTTTTCTTCTTCTACTCTTCGGTATACTTCCTCCATCCATCCACTTCAACCCACGACTCCAACACCAGATTTCGAAGAATTCTGATCTGCCTTTCCAACTGTGCACGTCTCTGATCCATAGAGTGCCCCACACCACACGAATGTTTTCACATATCACTTTCTTGATTGCAATCCTATCTTCTTTAAACATGGTAATTGTATCTTCAACGTGTACGCCTTTTTGCTTGACCTCTTCCTCATTTGATGTCCGTCCAGATTCATCCCTCTCATGCTATATTGCTTCCAAGTTAGGTGAAGGATACCGCTAGATTCAATTGCTCTCCTTGCAGCATTACTTCTGCTTCTGTACATATCAATATCTTATTTTTCTTCTTAAATATTTTTATATTTTATTCTTGACGTAATTGAACCATTGAACTCAAGGATGTCTGCGGGTCATCCCGGTTTTCTGCCAAAACTGCGATCCCATCTGCGAAGCGAAGCATGTTAACTCCTTCCCCGTTCAACTTAATCCCTTTGATTCTTATTTCTTCTGTTTCCTTTAATGCCTCTTCCAAGTATATGTTGAACCAAGTACATGCTCCAAACTTTGTAGTGATCGCGAATTCCGTGAGGGAAGAATACAAATCAATAAGTGCTAGACTTCAAAGGGATCGCCTACCCTCCCGAAGCAGTGTTGGCTCCTAATAGCTCCCTCGGTGTCAGGAATTAACTCCAGTATCCTAGATCCTTTCTAAATCACCCATGGCCACTTCGTGAATTAAAGGACTCCCATCCTAGGTTCTACAATAACCCATCACACATGCTATCCACGTGCAGCGTTCTTCCACATGTTAAACAGAAATCTTCAAAACTCTATGTGATTCCTCGACCCTTCCTTCAAACTATATCGAATGCCTCCCACACATTTTAACAACTATGAAATATCTCCATTTAGCCTTTTCATTAGTATTGTTTCCGAATTGCTCGAGGAAGCTAAGTTTATATTAGAGTAAAAATTGCCCATCCTGTGAATGGCAGATGGAACGGAAAATATTAGTTATTTCGGATGAATGAAGGGATGTAGAAATTATGAGAAGCAAAACAAATGGTTTATTGTAATGTGGGGGGTTTGGGCGTCCTGAAGTCCTGGTACGAGGTTGTTTACTGTTTTTTAGGTCGGGAATTAGAAGTTTAGCAGTGCTTACTCCTCGGGTCCACCAAAACTTAACCTGTACGCCACTGCTAATGCCAATAGTAAAAATGATAATTTTGAAGAGTAACTCCCCATCGCCTCTGTTTAAATTTCATATTTCCTTGGGAGGGCTTTCTCTGTCACCTGATGCGAAAGTTCGCCTGGTGGCTCGGTCGAGACGTTTGAAGACGCGCGAAACAATACCGATCTATTTATTTATCTTGAATGAGTTTGTCTCAGCTACAACTTACCCCGAAAGCCACCGAGAGGGTGTGTGGCAGGGGGTGTTAGGTCACCAGCCATTAATGACATTGAGTATTACTGCCAATCCACATCTTTTTTTCACAACAATTTTGGGAAATTCAAGTGCCGCATGTCCTACTGTTGTGGTCACGAAATGTGCGCGGGAAAATGGATTCCTTATATCTATCTATATGTTCGGTAGTCAGTAACGCGGAGCTAAAATTATTTTTCTATTCCAGCGTTAAACTCGAATGATTTGTTTCTTTCCTACAGTTTAAGTCGTGCGTTCAATGTTCGTGCTTCCAGTGGCTCCCAACAAAGACTATTCCATAAAAATGTGACGCTCCCAACTCGTTCATGGCGATTCTTCCCAAAAGTGGATACTTTCTTCTGTATCACGTTCCGTGGGACGGCCAACATTTTCGAGTCGACGCAACGCGACGAAGAAACCACTACGCCGACGCAGTGCGTTTGATCGCTGAACGGTCGCGTCAGCTGCAAATTGCAGAGCATAGCTCTTCATACTCTAGGCTACAGCCGAGGGCTTGGTGTTACACGAATGCAAATGGATTTCCAGAAGAGAAACCTTTTGTTCCATGAATCGGGTTGTTCACACAGACGCGAAATCTCAATTTCATTCAAGAACTCAATAGATAGATCCTAAAAATTTTTTTTTGGTGAAACAATTTATTTTGCAGTCATCCGTTACTCCGTAAATTGAAAACACCCAAAAGTTGCCGCCCACTCCATTCCTACATCATCATAGGTCACGAAAGGTTCGGCAACGTCATTGGATGGACATGACAGAATAAGGCCATAAGTACAGTGGTGATTGGATGGAAGGGAATTGTGACGTGCCAAGTATGGGCCCGCCCCTCCAGCGAAAGGGTTAAGCCCTTCGATGCTCAGCCACCTATAACCGGGAAAGTAGGCGAGATTGAAATACGGAAAAATATGGGTACTTTGGTTTCTTAAATTCTATCAGATAGACAAAAAAAGATTGTGTGCAAGCTCATTTGATGTAGAACCTTCCCCTCCCGTCAATAAATGCTTACGACACATCCTCTGAAAAAATGAAACAATTTTTAAGAACCAACCACGGCATCAGGATGAACCCGATTGCCTCTCAATCATATTTACTGGCACATATTTCCGCCAATTATTTAAAACTATACGGTAATTCGGTAATTTGAGGAAAATTTCAAATAGAGATTTTATTTCCCATTAGATACCTACGATACACTTTGAATACAGAAAGTATTTAATTGTTAAAAATTCCCAAGGAAAATGTTATAATCTCTAAATACACCACTTTGTTGTCGAGTCTCGAAGAGCCCTGGGCACCCTACGAAGAGCACTGGAGTTTCCATTGGACAAGAGGGACATGTCAAAGGCCCGCATACATGCCCTATCGACCGAAAATGTAATTGGAAGAAACAATGGGACTAATAGATAAAAATAGGCACCATTTTTGTTTTAGTAGAACTCAATTAAAGAGAAGGTATTTAAAGTTGAACACACTGGCGCGGATATTCTGGACACATTTAATTTTACCTGTTCATTTTACAGCGTAAACCTATAATAAGGAACACTCCTTTGCCACTAAACTCATAACCAATTCCCCGAAAACATTCGTTTCCACGCGTCTGCGGCTCACAGTGGAAGAATTAGATTTGACTTCCCTTTGAAAAAAATAATCACTGCAAGGGACTACACATTCTGCAAATTTAATGTTTTACTATAATTATTTTGCGAAACTTGGAAGTTTCGAAACAGCCCCAACGAAGACTTGGCTCGATATTTCCACACGTTTTCAAGATTTAAAATGGAAATTGACGCTTACATTGATACCATGTAAAAGGTCGCAAATATCCTTGCAGGTGTACGATATGTGACATTCGGTAACGTTATGTATGCGCACCTTCACAAGCAGGGTTCTGCATAATGAAAAATAACTACATGCATACATGTTCACGTATACATTTACATAAAAACCAGCAAACCGCCACTAGGGCGTGCGGCAGGGGGCGTTATATCACCAACCATTAATGGCATTGACTATTATTGCCATTAACAGGCCCTATCTTTCCACATTCGGGACGTTCAAATTGCCGTACGTGTTTTCTAATCTTATAATCACGAATTTGCGAGGCAAAAAGGATTCCCTATACCCGTCTATACCGTTCGGCAGTCGTTCCCCCTCACGGAACGCGAAAGGTAAAATTATTCCTTCTTATTGAAAAATGGGCCACTGGATCGGCCAAGGAGAAATACTCCAGGATCGAATGATGGTGACTGGGCATGAATTTTCTTCTCATCCTGGGAAAATTCTGATCTCGGTCAACGGGAGTGATTTGGCTTGGACCAGTGAGAAATGAGCGATAGGCATGGGCTTTCTGGCGAGTCCACACGGGGGAGAAGGTCGACCGCCCTCAGCATCCGTGCACCCACCCTCCCTCGTCGCTCTCACAGCTTATTCTTTGGACACCAATCTCTCGCCCTCCGCACCCTCCCCCCCACTCCCCTTCTCGCCCGGTACCACTCGCCTCTGCCGTCTTATCCTTTGGCCCAAGGACGCCAACAATCTCGTCGTGGTCACGAGGAAACATTTTCGCGAGCCAGCATCCATCGCAAAGAGCCCCAGAGATCTTGCCTCCGCCGGGTTTTTAATTTTTCCACCGAAACATTTAACCGCTCTCCCACCTCTGCGTGCCTACGCTCGAATGTCTTTGGTGGTCGTAATCGCTCGGTAGATACTAGTACCTAGAGCATGGCGTGAGGTTTTTTTAAGTTCAGATTTTGAGCAATAATTAAGGGGACCGCGATGTATTCGAGAACAGTCTAATTTGAAATTTTATTAGACGAAATATAGAACCTGCTCAGGCGCTAAACATCTAATTTTCATCGTAGGTGTTTTCTAATTATCAATATGATAAAAATCCGTGCGTCATTAATCTGAATTTACCAAACCTAATTTTATTTATAAAAAACTGCATTAAGTATAAATGTATGTAGAGTTTCTAATTTCTTATCATTGACCAAATTTTAACTTCAGCGGGATAATCGCGCCCTGTACTTCTTAGTCTTTCATCTGCCAAATTTTGAACCCTCGCATTATGCTTGGATGGTACTATTTTCCAGTATCTACGGTAGACCAACAAGAACAATTCACTAAAGCGCCAATTACTTCTCTTTGGGGAAATTGACGCAGATAGTTAAAACGATTTAGTTATGATTTGGGAAATGCGTTCCAGAATTGCTCACGTTGAGACCAATAACTTTTACGGACTTAATGAGTTTCCTACCTCGTCTTCACCTTCTTTACGTTAAAATGTGGGGTAGTTTTAAGAGATTATAAGTATTTCACTCGCAAGAACAGCAGCGATATCATAGCCCATCCCAATAACGATAATTTTTCGGAATCCAAGTTTTCGTACCCTGGTTTGGTAGAGCTACCTTGCACATAAACCATTACCAGGAATACTTCACACTTTCCAGTGATTCAATAAAAAACCTAATAAATCAATTATCAAATCGATCAATTATTAATCTTATCAAGGTTTGGAGGTAGTTAAGCGTTTTTTGAACGAATTGAAATAAGTCTCTGTGAACATGCACTGTAGAGATATTGAATAGAAAATATTTGATGTGGATATTTCATAGCGGAAAGCCAAGTTCTATATGCATCGAAGAGTTCTTGATGGAGAGGGAGAAAGCCCGAAATCTGAGAGTCACATGACTGGATGAGAACGGCCTCCTCCCGCGATCCTAGAGCCTACTCCGCCAGCCAGACTATGAGCGTAACAAATTAGAATGTTGAACGAAAGCCAGAATATTTCGAATCAATTCGTTCTTTCGCTTTTACTTCCCAAACGCGTCCATTTTGAAACCGATTTAAGTTGACCTTACAAAACAGGAGGAGCGTTTCAGGTTTCATATGAATTTGAGCAACGCGATTAATTTCGTCGCTTCGATCTCAACCTCACGCGACTCCATGTCGACGAGAATGAAGGTCGGGCTGAATGAAGATCAGCATTGACTTTACAGGATAAAGCCATTAAAAATATCCAATAAAATATTTCCCATCATCTCCCGCAAATAATAAAATGCAAATGTAGTTTATATAACAAAAACACAATTCCATGATGAACTGGAAACTCAAAGATTTCAACCAGAATAACGCATTTGCCTCCACACAAAAAATTAAATATTGCAGAAGATATTAAATAAATTTGTATCATGGAAGTTAGGCTTTTTTTTAAGCTTCCAATTCTTTACTCTTTTACCTGATCACACTCAAGAGAAGAATTTCTTAAAATATGTTTTTAAAACTAACGTGAGCTTCTATTTATAGTTCCTCCTTTACATATGCTGATTGGTAAGGAAAAAATAGATTTCACGCAGGTATTTTTGGATTTGCAAGCATAGAACCTAACCATACTAGCTTATTTGACTGTTCATAGAGCAAAATGAAATCCATTTAACTTAGAATTTGGATTTTTGGCCAACGATGGACACTTAAGGTGGGACTATGGAGGAGGTGACAAAAATTAATTTAATATATTGAATGAAACCAATCTCCCTAAAAGCATTTAAAAAAGAATAAACGTATTTTAACGATTTGGTCACTGGGAAAATAATTGTAAATTGCAGGGGTAGCGTTGCTACGTGCAAATGCAATTCAAGGTCAAATATACGGAGAGTGGGGCTCTGATTCCACGATGAGTAAATTGTTCGCCACTTACCACACACAAAATATCAGAACATGCTGCATACGCAATGGTTTAATAGTACCTGAATTACGAATTGAAAACTATTCTTTTCATTTAATTAGGCTTGTCTAAGGCCTGCATTAGTTGAATCAGAATGCAGGTGACTTCAAACCTCCTGGCAAATTATCACGGCCTACACGCCTATAGACCGAATCACCTAAAAAACGCTTCATCTAAAAAAATATGATATAAGGCTGAATAGAATCATATCTTTTAACAGATCAAAATCGAATGAACTCGGAGAACATTTTTATAAATCTAGTTTCTCTTCACTGATTTATAATCAGACAATAACATTTTTTAAACAAAATTCTCATTAAACTTCCCTTCACACTTTTATTAATCATTTTCCGCTAGATTCTCTTCTTATTTTTGACTTTTCTTAGGAAGTCCATTGAGTAGGGTTAAATTGTATTAATAGTTAATTCATTCTGGTAAGGTTAGGGTTAAAGATACTTCTTCATATTAAATTTAAATATTTAAGTGTCGCACAAGGCATCTTTCTCTTATTTTAAACTCTTGATATTTTATCAGTTGCTCCAAGCTCAGTAGTATCGTGCTAACCAAAACTTATGTTAGTTGCGATAAAAATTATTCTACTCCCCATTGCGGACCCATTCCATTGTCGTTTTTCTGCCCATTATTATCGATAATTTGTTTCTACTAGGTAATGCTACATAAATTTAAAGGTAATTTCTGTGGTGAAACTTTAGTTAAGCTGTTATTTTTGAGCAGCCTAAAATTGTCATCGTAATCTAGAAAATTATTCTCGCTGGTTACTGCCGTTTAAGTTAGGATATCTCAAGATACTGTACCGCAATATTGTGTACCTGAGTTCTATGTTTTTCGAATTTGAAGAACCTCAGCGTTCCCCCGAGTCGAAAAAATCGAGTTACACAGGATTTTTAAAAAAGATTGTACTGTGTAAGGTATTAAAAAAATGGATATGCTACGCCAAACACAGATTTTTGTTGAATGTGGGTAATGTGACGGCGCACCTATTCTAAGACAAAACAAATATCATGCGCTATGAATTTCAGCTGGTATAACTGTAAGTACAAAAAGACATAGCAATCAAGTGAGGATGCTAATTCAGAACTGAGAAACAGTCAAGTCCCATGGAACGTTCTCTCGTGAGGTGATCGAGAGAAACGAAAAGTGAGGATTTAAGAATCTAGGACCATTTTTATAGGGTGGTGAATTTTCATAATTACCTTGAACAAACTAGGGACAAATGGACGTCCAAATGCACTTTGTTTCGACAAAATATTCTAGACGGAGGCGATAGCCTCAGACTGATGCGACCGACCGACAACATCGGATATGGTTTACTCCTGCACGCACGATCTACGAGATCACACGCGCTATCCCTCTCTCTCCACCTCGCCTGCACGAACGAACAGCCCCAAAAGAAGAAGCGAGAGAGAGAGAGAGAGTCGGGGGGATTCGGGCGCGTAAACGAACATTTTTCCAACCCTCCTCCCCAGCCCCCAGAAGAAGAAGACCAAGCCTCAAGAAGAGGAGTGTTGAGATCCGCCATCTGTGGTCCAAGGATAAAAGTACGAGGAAGGACTGAGGGAAGAAGATGGTGAGGCCTTCGGCAGGGTTATTACGTTGGATATGGAAGGGGAGGAGAGGGGGATTTGAGACGGACCGGGGAGGGGGGAGGAGGACGACTAGGAGGAGGGAGAGAGCGACGATGGAAAGACTTTGAGGGAGAGAGGGGGGAGAGGAAGGCGAAAGAGGC
>LYUA01000529.1:98341-122510 GCA_002093875.1 Calopteryx splendens | reverse complement strand
ATGGGAGGAGAGGTTTTCGTGGGAAGGTACGGGAGGGAGGGAGTCTGGAGTGAACGAGGGAAAGGGAGCGAGGGAGCCCCTCTTCCTAGGGCCATCCTGTCGCCTACTTCCTATCCGAGACCGAATTTTTCGGTCGCGACCTCTGCGGAAGCGGGAGGTGGGTGCGAGAGAGAGTCACCGAATACGATCGAATTGAAAGAAATGAGAGAGGGGTGATCGAGACCACGGGTCAGCGCGATTCGTGTGAGCTAGGATTGAAAGGGCGAGAGGGGCGATGGGGAGAAAGGGGTTGGCAGAGTGTTTGGGTCGGGGACCCCTCTTTTCGGTGGCGACCGAGCCACCCGATCTTGTATTTTTTTCCCTCCCAACCTCCCTTCACGGACCGGCTTGGGAGAGGTTTTCGTGAGGTTGGATTGGGGGAGGCGGCTGGGGCCCTGGGTACCGGGGACGGTGCGTGCGTGCGGGAAGAAGATCTTGGGGGAGCATCCGAGGGGGGGAGGAGGACGGAGAGAGGTTAAGAGGGAACGTCTTGGTCAAGCTTTCTTAAGATGCGCCTATACATTTGGGAACATGCTCGAAGCAAACGCCTCGACTTGATGTTATATTTGGTAAATGAATAATTCAGCGTAGATAATAAAAACAGCTTTTACACGCGGGCACCCGGAAATTAGAAGCGAGAGTCAAAATAGTGTGCACCAGCATAAACGATTTGTGGGCCGAGTGATGAGCTTAACTATTCCCACACAACAAATTTACTGTTGACGAACGTCATTTTGTTTAACTGCCATTTCGAAAATATTAATACCGGGTTGTCTGTAAATTCCAATAATTACATTACATTATATAATACAGCTGTTTGGCAAAATGAAGAAGATTTAGGCGTGATAAAATTAAAACACGATTAGTAGCAAAAAAAATGCAATTTAAAACCGGATAAATTTTTATTGCGACTAAAGTTTCGACCCACGGCATCATCACGATGACTTGATGATTATGTAATCAATCGAAACTTGGATCGTAATTAAAAACGTTATCCCACGGAAAATTGCGTTTTTTGGCCACTCATTCTTCGTTTTTCATATTAGAAATGGAATTAAGTGTTGAAGTCATGGTCTTTTGCAAATAAACTCATTTGAAAAACGCTAAGTGACTGGCTTGTTTAATCACATTTGTTAGCCTTCCTCCTAGTCCAAAAACACTCTTTTACCCATAAAATCTCTGTTGATCAATGTTACAATATAAGCATTATTTTCTCCCCTCCATCGTCAACCACACAAAACCATTTAAAAACAATTGAGGGCAAGCATCTGGTTATTTAAATCCTTCAAAACCCCCCGGATTAAACATTTTCATTAAATATACTCTCTTCCCGTTTTCTCATCAACCGTTAATCTCTAACGCTTCACTCCTGTTCCTACACGTGCGCCTCCCTCCCCCTCAACGCCCCTCTCCCCCTTCACTATTCGTTCTCATCCGTTAGTCGTATCCTCACACTGGTGAAGGTGGCTGGGAACACCAAGAATAAAAGAGAGTTTCCCTCTTTTCAGCGTTCTATCTCTCATTTGCGACCACACCCTGCGACAAATGTGGATAGCTTCCGGAGTAACAATGAGCAAATATATGTAAACGAAAACAGGTAGTAGGCATGAGGTACTGAGTTGTAAATACGACTTTGTCCATCACATGAGAAGAAGAGCGTCGATTGGAAAGTTCTAGGATGTGTACATGGAGTAAGATACCTGAATAGAGAGGTTAACCAAACGAGAAGAGTGAGTAAACACCGAGAAACTGAAATAGGAATAGTCCCTTGAAAACTGTCAATATGCACCGCGGTAATTTTTTTTCAGAAGTCTGGAAGTACGCGTAACATCACCTGGCCAGGGAAGGCCTAAGACTTCCAGAAATACGGTTTACTAAGGATACTAATAAACTTATTTGAAGGAGGTAAGCCCAGGAATACCACAGTCTAATGAACGATAGTTATCGTTGACGAAAAATATAAATTAATGGTGAAAAAGTTACCACAAAGTTGCTCAATAAATTAAATCAATAATTAATGCATTCTTTTGGATTAGTAACAGACTTATTGTCCGGAAATATTCTTAGGTCTTCATGCAAAATGAAATTTCTTTAGAAAGAGATATTTTTGGGTTCAATCTTTCATTATTTCTTCACAGCCAAAATATACGGTAGAAAATATTTCAGTTAAGTTTATAATCAGCTGATAATAAATACGAATCTTCGATTTCACATATGCCTACCTGTATCCAGTAGAGGAAATGGCTGCTTGCCACACTAAGTTGCCTAATAGTGGTCTTATACCGTTCATTTTATGTAATCTCAAGTTAAAAAAGTACTCGTTAACTACGGCACCATTATTTAAAATTAGGATGAAAAGCATTCTATGCTACCTACCATTTTATTTACTATTGTGTCCCAAAGCGGTTTGCCATAGCAATTGTCATTAATACCAGACTGAATTCCAGAGAATTAATAATACGTTCATCTATGAATTCAATGTCATTTTTGTAACGCTTCTTTCCTGTTTGATAACGCATTTCAAGTAGGAATCGGCGCATATAATTACTCTTACAGTACACAATTGAACCTTCTAAAAACCCTCATACACAGGAATATCTAATGTAGAAAAAAACGTGAATACTCCAAAACATAATGAAACGAGGAAAAACATTTTTAACTCTTTTAACGTTCTCATTCTTAAATTTAATTTTTATAATACACAAGTCAGTCACATATTCAGTCAATATACGCTCCCGACCTCTGGCATCTGTGTTGTGCGGAGTTTGTTCCGATGGTCTTCAAACATTCGTACGCCTTCAATGAGCAAGTCAGCATAAAACAATGAACCGAGCATTCCCTTTCGGCGATACTCCGTGATCAAATATTTGATAATCCCTATGATCGAGAGTGGCATCAATTGAGGCCCTGTTTACTCATAATTGCACAGTGCACTGTTCAGATGTGAGCGTCGACAGTTAACTAATGCTGGATTGATCGAAAGTAGCCACCACTGCATGGACGGGATGAATTCCTAGATCCATTCTGATGACGACAATCATTTGAAAAATAATTATGAATTGGCTACTTGAAAATACTTATTCAATTCTGACACACGCAACCACGGATATTTGAGCAACCTCTATTGGCACTGCATAAACGGTATCTTTCACCGAGAGGGAATGCTCGAGGACAAAGGCGCGAGACCCTTCTCGCGCCACGATCAGGACCTAAAGAGAACGATCGAAAACGACGAGAGGTGAGGGAAACAATCGGCGAGGAGGAGAACCTTGACCGAAACCTTCTTCCACAATACGAAGGAAGTTCGAATTCACTCGCTCGGATAGAGGAATTCGTGCAGGAGCGTCTGCACTTGTATTTTGAACATGCTCTGGTCCTTATCGCTCAACTTTCGCATGTCCTTCGTCACCGAAAGGAAGAACGGATCCACTTCCTCGGCACTCCTCTTGGCCCGCAGCCACTCCCGAAGCTCCTCGGACAGTGCGGGAGGCCTGCGCTCCCGCCTCCTACGGTGCTGGTGGTGCAGCACCGCCCGCCTCTCCGGCCGTCCCCCGGTCCAACCGCCCTCGAGGCCGCTTCCGGCACCCCCGACCCACGGCTGCTCTGCCGCGGGCGCCCTCGCGGCGATCGGGACGAGGGCCGGCGGCGGCACGGGACTGGGGACACCTTCGGGCTCGACGTCGGCCGTCGAGGCAGGCGTTGCGGCCGCGGACGGCGTGGCCACAGGGCTCCTAGTTTCCGAGGGCGAAGGGAACCTGTGCGCTGGGAAACATTTCCTGGAACACGACGGAAAACGGTCAACGGGGCACTCGGAAAACTCACAAGATCGCTACACCCATCGTTCCTAGAGAAATGTTTCGGGGATTATCTCGACAGATTGGGGAAAGTGTGACCAGGTTCTAGTGTACAGATAATGAGGTAAACAGCGAAAAAATATTGCTAAGGATTAAGTGAGTTGCCAAAGAAGAATGAGTACCGAATAGTGATCGTGGACTCAAAAACACCACGATAACCAACCCGAAGATTTTTGGCTGAGAGTAGAAGTCTAAACGCCGTGCTAAACCCTACGGTGTGTGAAATTCACGCATCAGGATATGGGAACGTTCAACTAGCCTGGAACCGGAAAAATCACACAGATAGGGTGAAGCTGGGGGTGTCCAACATCCCCAAGAATTGAACTTGGGTCACCTAGATGGTGGCCAGCACTACATTCATTAGGGTCATTAGATTACAAAAATAATTAAATGTACTTGACATAACATGGTTCGTGGCCAGTAAAAGGATTCATTGCAGATAGAGTACCAAAAGATAGTTTGGGATTTGAAAGTATGATATGGGAGAATGCTGGCGAGCAATGAAGAGAGTAGGCATTCCTCGTAAGGATATTTGATATTTGTTTCTTAATGTGGATAACCTGAATTTGTTCAGTAACCTGGGGAGACAAGTGTCCCCACTTACCCACCCCAGGCACTCAGAATTTGATAACCATAATTAGATAGAATGGTGGAGGAAGTGATATGCCTAATTCACTAATAGAAAAGTATTCAAAAAATTATATATACCTATATGACACAAACACAGAACGAACAAAATTAAATTATTAGAAATAAAAAGTAAAATGATAACGAGAACAATATGTTAAATCACAGGGAACAATAAATTAATACAAATAATATGCAAGAAAGTAAACTTAAGAAAAGTCAGTAATATTTCGGATATCGGAGTTTTCTGGTCAGCCGTCTTTTGAAATGCCTAGCAAATGATTCCATGATCGTGACCTAAAACTGGCACAGATTAGTGACTGCGTAATGACTATAGGGAAGGAATGCTATATCCTGGCTGCCTAGCACATGTGATACCTCGTAAAGGCATGTCTTGAAAAAGGTATGGCATAGCCTGGCATTCATGTGAGTAGGCTGGAGTCAAGTAGCCCCTAGTAGTGACCGGAATTAACAGCCAACACCTAAATTTCGGAAGCAAGAGCGGAAGTGTCATGTATCGGCCTCGAACAGGATTTTTATGTCAGGCACATATAATGAGTTGATCACACCCCCAAACTATGAACCATTCAATTAACCTATTGAAGGGTATCACATAATTACAGATCAGAGAGCGATATGGAAAGGTATGTGCGCACAAGTTTTAAGGAAGGAGGAGAGCAGAGCAAGGAATGTCAGTAGTTAATAAAAAGGCTGGGGGGATGAGAAGACGTAACTGGCCAATGGATATTTTCTAAGAGCTCGTTCATGAAAAGACTTAGTATGCACAGGGTACATGACCTACTGAAAAATGGGACAGTTATTAGTTCACTTTTAATTGGAAGAGCAGGAAAAACCAGGAAAATAATACAGAGTAGATGAATTACGACTGATCAATTGGTTAAAACTTTCGCGGTGAATGTAAGTGGTGATGAAATTACTTTTTGGTATTTATTCCTCGTCAACATTTATTTATTTTAACTCGACGACTGGGAAATACGTTATTTTATGAAATCTATTACTTTTATATTATCTACACAATAGCACGCTCCTGGGAGGAAGAACTGCGAAATTATAAACATTTAATTACAATCATGCTACTTCGTTTAATGTATCCATATTTACATATTTTTGTGTAAGCTTTCGTTACTAGTGAACACAAAGGACAATTTACCAGGCATATATTGTAGTCAAAAGTCAATGCATTGGTGAATACGTTGTGAATACCATCAGATATAACGCATACCGTAACAGCCTTCACCTATAGACGCCAAAGATTTCATTAGGCTCTCGACATTATTTGAAGCAATGCAGACAACTCTCTCGGGGATTTACGGAGTCATTGTTTCCAACTAGGTCACCGATACATGACCTGGATCTAAACTCGAGATTATATTAATCTAATACTAACGAAATGAAATTAAAACAAATATTTCTGAGGACGACTGGGAAAAAATGGCAAAAGTCAAGCCACCAGGATCTGTATCAATCAAAAGGTGACGCCTAGTGACATTGCGTCAACAAAGAGTTCAAATTTAAAAAAAATATAATAAGGGCCATGCCGTTTACGTCTGGCCTCTTTAAGTAAATTTTTCTAGAGTCTTGGAAAATAGCTATTATCGGAAATATATAATGGCAGTACTTTTATCTTCTAGGCCTCACAGATGTTGCAGCTCAGTTCCTAGTGTGAGGATAACGGATGATTTTTATGTTCGACCACAAACTTGGTCCAATTTTTTTCACGAAAAACAACATAGTCCCTTCTGAGACCGAAGACACTTCACGGTCTTGAAAAAAAGATGGCGAGGCGTTTCAATTTGAACTTAGTTCCAAAGTACCAGTAGATTTCCCATAAAGTCAAATATTACCCCCACTTGTTGAGCGCACAGTATGAGCTCATTTGTAGCACTTCCCACTCAATAATGGTAGCTCACAACGTTAGCGCTAGAGGATATAACACCAAGTAAGGGAAATCCACCCCTGAGATGTCCCGAAGTAATGTCCTAACATGACCGCTTGCCTAGTGATAAAGAGCCCTCTACCCTTTCCCTTTCCTAACGGCGAACGAATTAAAATGATGACGATTGCGACTGGACACATAAGCTGTCGGGGACAGGGTAGTAAAGCAAGTAAATACAGCGACGGTGAGAAACCTGGGGGCAGAGAAAATTGGGGATAAATCAATGGCTCGTCGTTACTCCGACACAGATTTCCAATGAACGCAGTTCTTTTGGCAGCTCACTTTTAGAACATGTCTCGACGAGGGAGTACAATTAATCTAAATCGCCCATGCAACACGGATTAAAAGTAATGCGTTTGACTTTTCCAAACGCCTTGAATGTTGAAGCGCGTAAGACAATCAATACAGCATCGTACCTAGGCCCGCGTTAGCGATGGGTGGCAAGCACTTAGAACGCCTCTTCTAAAAACAATAGTAATTGCTCCGACAAGGTCGGTTTTGGGACATACCTTTTCCTTCATGGAAGTTATTCCCCTATTATTTATCGTGAGAGGAACCAGTCCCCTAAGTTGGGTCGAATATTTTTTTACACCTTTTTTATGTATAGGCTGTGACTCTAAGGCTCACGGGCGTTCGTCCTCGTTCCCACTATCTCCAACCCCTAATCTTACCTTAACCTTACACCTTAACTGATTATATCAGATGAAATTATTAACTTTCTTGGTTCATAGTCATCAACCGAGTCGTTCGCAATGGTAAATTTAAGACATTTTCTGATACTATCGCACCACTGCAGTCAAAGCGATTAACTGCATTTTATTAATTTACTTGCAAGAACGAAATATGAAACCAGAGGTTCACGATCCAATAGTTTTGAATCTCGTTATAAAATTCGTAAACCGTCAGGGAGTATTTGAGCATCAACAGTCGTCTTATGTAATTTTTCTATTTTCCCTATTCACAAAAAAAATATTTTACCAAATGAAAATCTCGGAGCTGACAGAGGACTGAACAGGTCTTCAGTATTGTTATTGTGGAGAAGGAGGTTTTATTTTTCTATGAAATTTCTTTATTTCCTTCGATATTAATTTACCAGTTTATAAAATATCCTAAACTTTCACAGAGTGAGACTCAGAGGTGGTTTTTAGAGAGCGCTCGGGATTTACTTAGTGATGCAGAAGACGGGAAAAGAAACCCAAAACTTGAGTCGCATGTAAGAATGGGCCGACGTATAACTCGATACCAGGCTAACGTACGTAACGTTATCAATGGTAACATTTTGTCAAGTTACCATTACGACCTGGAATATTAAATCCATATTTTTTTAAAATTATTCCGTAGTGCGTTTTCTTCGGTTAAATATATTAGATAAAGATGAAATTTACGAATGCTATATCCTGAGATCAGCCACGGTCCGTAATAAGTGTTTTTCACTAACTAAGGAAAACATTGCTCTTTATGATATAAAATTCAAATTTCGATGGAGGTAATTTATGAACTCCACATATCATTAAAAACGCGCAGGCAACCTATTTTTTGTGATCACAAATGAAATGGCTGAATATATCGAAAGAGAGTAACAATCCTGAGCGAATAATGCGCAAAATCAATTATCCGCCCATGGAATAACGAGAGAGAACAGACACCGATTATTCAAAAAACATTTTGAAGGATTAAATCTAAGAATTATAGAGACCATGGAAATTTTGAAGAACGTAATCATTGCACTATTGGACCAGGGTTTACTGTACTTTTATAATGAATCGAGGGACCCGAAAATCTTATAATCTGTATGCTGCTGTAAACTGCTAACGACTCAACTCGCTTTACATACTTATACAAATAAATAGAATATTATACAATGCATAATCCCATATCTATAAGCTACATGTAATATTTCAGATATTGGCTCTGGTAACCCTAATGACATTCGATTCAATTTTGACGGCACAATAATTATTCCTAAAGGTCTCGCCAAAGTCTTACATCTCACAGACATAATGCGTGTGATGTTCTATTTAGCTGCAGAACAAAAAAAATTTCCTTCGAGTGCACCTTCATTAAATATACTTGCTATGGTGCTACGTAATTTCCGTACCAGCTGAAACTTGATCACAAAACGGACGAACGTCCTTCTAAAAGGTTAAAATTAGGGATAATGTAGGCAGCATGGAAAGAGGGTGGCAAAAATAGTCGACAAAATAAACTCTTTTATCCACCCAAGAACGGTGAGTGGACTCAATTTACAGAGAAGTTACCCTGCTCACCAAGATGCCCTTCATTCAGCAAGAGTAACGACGGGCTGCATAATCTCACGGATAGGCGTATATAGGAATATATATACTGAAGTAAAACCGTAGAAAAAGAACCGTAAAAGGAAGTACCGTGGATGCTACATGAGATTTTGAGCGCGAACTTCATTCACATGATTTGAACTTTAATTTTAATGCTAAAAAACTCCGGCGGAAACAAATGAGAAAAAATTCGTTCTTAAATCAGCATCTCTTTCGGAGCTGAATTTAATGCAATTAGAAACCCGTTGGTTTGCCAAGTAATTAGGGTAAAATCCTCACTTTATAAACTTGGTTCTAAACTACAATAGATTCAAACAAAATATATATTATACCGGCTACGTAAAGAAGTCAAACGTTTGAGACTTTTATCTTGATAGCTTACCATAGAACTGTGAGGCGAAAAGATATGGACACACTTAATTTCATTTTAACTCCAACTCTAATTTATTCTACCTTCAATGCTTCATTTAAAGATTTCAGTAGCTGAAATTTATAAGCAATGTAAAACAACTCGGAGTATCGGAGTAATTTCTGATGTCAAAATATTTCACCTGACCTTAAAGGCAGTTTCATTGCATGAAACAGTATGTTAAAACCGAGATGAACAACCATGTTTGCTACAAAATTCAATGAGGCACATCAGATTATGAATATAATTTATATCTTAAATAGAGGGGAAAATCATTTTTCGGAAAGCATTAAGAACAAACTCGGAATGAGCTCTTCGAGTATCCCCGAGCAGAACAATCTTCAAGAGTAGAGAAAGAGAGGAAAATGGTCGCGGAAAGTCACCCCGAACCTCGGGAGCTACCTTCATTCTAGCGACAAAAAGGGTGTACTTCTAATAACATTAGCACACCATAACTAAGAGAGTTAAATTCACCTAAATGTCCCCGCACGATTAACTTCGTTGGTAAAAGAAGGCTATTTAAAGTACCTCCCGCTGAAATGGAACCGAAATACTGTTCTTAGAATGCAAGCACATAGATACATAAGATTGGAACCCACGATTCCACGAACTTTTGCAACATAAGTGTCGTCAGATGGCTATCCAGCACGCGGGTCATAATCTGACACCTAAATACCTTTAAATCGCTTTAAAAATTCATAATAACGCGGGTGGGTCCAGCAATTATTCCCCATAAATTTATTATATAATTTCAAGAGTCAACGTTTTCCAATGTTTGAAAAAAAAATCAATGTTAATTCACCGCATATTAAAATCAACCATCTCGAATATCGTACAACGCACTCCACACGCACATGAACAAAGGGCGATGATAAACCACAATAGGATGGTGAACCTAACAAGAGGATAATTAAAACTTCAAACCAAAACTTACCCCGCATTGCTACGATGCGGTGTTGGCGCGCTATTGATTAATTTCTGCAACAATTTAAACAGATCTCGCGCACAACCACTTCACCAGTACTATATCGTGGGTAATTTTTCGCGTCAATTGCAACTTGCAATTACTTTTTAATAATCCGATCCAATTACATCCGTCTCGAAAGCACTTTATGGGGATGAAAAATTTACTTAAATTTTGAGAGGAACTCAGGGAAATCAAACTTAAAAATCTATCCTTTAATCCCAATATGACACCTGAATAAACGTAATCCTTCACATCACTTAACTCACGAATGGTGTCTATTAACTGAGTCTCCATAATGGCCTTTAAGCTGCACAAGCTCGTTTAGCTGTAGGTTTCACAACACTACATTTCGTTTAAAGGGTAAGAAGAAAGAAACCATTCAGTATCGGAAGACGAGGCTCTTACACAAATTATTCTGCGTCTGTGACGAAAATCACTGATCATGACCTCAATACGATCAACATAAAAACATGACAGCTACTTTTTTACATTTAGTATAAATGATCTGGAATAGGATTTTATTTATTTTAAGGCATTATTTTTTTAAATTAGCCAATTTCGGTGATCTTTTAAATACATGAATAGGAAACGTAGGGTATTAGCTTATTTTCCAATCCCCGGAAAAATTTTAATTTTCCGCGGTCTTAAAATTCTCGGCGTAAGTGAAATTATCATGCTTTTTTCCGGATGGTGCATTCATTTTCCGATAACATTTCCAAATTTCGGGGAATACTCTTTTTTTGTGCCAACAATGGAGGACGCAAATCGGAGAGAAGAATTGAAACACACCAAAAGGCGAAAATGAAATGAAATTTCATTAGATTAAGGTTGACACCTGTGTCCGATGGTGAAATATGAATTTGTAAACTACTACTCTCTGAAATAAGACCAAAATATGCTAATTCTCCGGGAAGAAGTTCTTCCACAATCCCCGATGAGGATCACCCAAGGGGATAGTGTCCACACGGTACTCTCGGTGAACTTCAGTGGCACGTTTAAACTTATAAACGAAGAAAAAAGAGTCACTTTTCATGCCACAAAATCGAACTTACATTGGGGTGGTGAAGTATTCGTGCAAAAAAGACATGCGATCCGTCCAGCGCCATTTAGTCCTCTTCGTCGCATGCGAGCTATCAGCTTCCATGTTTCTTCTCTGTCTCCGGTATACGCTTCTCAAGATGTTCCATTTGTCGTGACACTGCACCTCTGCAATTGGAGCGATATATGAAATTAGTGCACGCATTTTTAGGGATTGGATGCATAATTTTAAGCACAAGAAAACCCCGTACGAAAATTCAACAGTCACCATTTTTATATTATCGCGCTCAATGCATTCAATGACGATGTCATACAAGGAGCTCTTGAGAAAGAGATAGATTCCTCTTACTCCAACTTTTATTTCAAACTCCATTTGGGAAGGATTCCAAAGTCAACAGTTCATTCGGAAATTCGATAAGATTAAGAGATAAAGAAAAAAGTCTGGGAAATCAAATTTGCTCAATGCACCGTTTGCTTCCCAACATTTCTCGTGCGCACGTATAATGGTATGCTTTTTTAATTAATCTAGTTACAGAATGGATGTAAAAAGGTATTAAGAGGGTATGAGTGTACTTACATGACTTTAAAACTGAGTATAGTTTCTAGTCTTTATATACGAATTTCGATCCTGATAAGTCTAATGGCTTGGCGTCAAGTGCCTTAATATAAACCAAATAGTTATTAACAGCAATATATGGTCTTTGCTCATCATCTCTTATCTCCCCTCTTGCTATATTTTTCATTACAAAAACGTTTTTATATATCGCTAACACATTGTTTAGTCCATGGTACAATAATTTGCTAAAGTACTTTTTCATTTTCACTTTTTTCTCTCCAACCCTTTGCAACTGTTAAAGATTATTAGGCGGACTGTTAATAATCATAGGTAATTTTACTTCAGCCCTATTTTTCCCGTAATCGTTAGAGTATCTTGATAATTAATAATCAGGCAGGAGAGACATAATAATAATAATAGACATAATAATCAGGAAGGAGCTCGTATTAATTAAGTATTTAATTATTACACATAACAGTAAAAAAATAAATGTCTAGGCAAAAAATAATTTTGAGGAGGAAAACAAACATTCGGGACGATTGTCATCATGCACTACTCCAGAAACGATCGCTAACGTACGCGAAGTGATGCATGAGGACCAAAGGCCGACAATCCATGACATTTGTAATAGGATTGGACTGTCATTCGGGACATGCCAATGTATTCTAGCAGATATACTGAAAATGAGACGAAATGCAACAATGTTTGTCCTGAGACCATCAGGTTAAGGTGTGCACTGAGCTGCAAACATCAGTTAGAGATCACTCAAACTTCCTGTCCAGAGACAGATGAATCACGGGTGTACGGTTATTACCATGAAACAAAGCAGCAATCTTCACAGAGGAAGACATTTCGGAATACGTAGGCTGATTTGAACACGGAATAAAGAAAACAACAAAAACTAAGAAAAACGTGCACGCACAATATGCCGCTTGGCAGAATGGAAGCTGAAATACACACCGAGTAGCATCTAGCGGCAGAAAATTGCATTGCTACTGGTTTAGGGGAAATATTCGATATCACGACAACTCTTGGTATCACCTCGTATATAGTGAGGGCATTTTAAGGATATAAGTATTAACCATGAATCTTATTTACAGATAGACCTCATTAATGAAATTTTTATCCCCTTTATGTAACATAATCTTCCGAATTGTACTATGGGTTGGATTTAGTTTTTCCTCTTAGCACTTAACAGCATTACCTCAAATAGTTATCACTAATCTTCTAACAAATTCCACAAGTTAATAATTCATAACCATCTTTATACTGATTGGAAAAAATGAGCTAATTTCATAGAGCTAATAAAAAAAAATTCTTTGGTGTTCACTTTAACTAAAGGCTTAAAATTTTCAAATATTGATTAATTATAACTCCTACAATATTTGTATTTAATTATTGATTTAAGTTATTGAGAATACATTTTTTCCATGGGCTCCTTATAGCTTTTAGTTCAGTCGCGCGAGATTAGACCATGGAAAGAGCTAACCTTTTGTCAGGCAACCCGTCCCGCACGATGAAATTGCGGACTTCGGAAGGAAAATAATGAATTTCCAGAATTAATGGAGAAATACGGATCATTGCCAGAATTTTCACACTCATATACGAGCCTTTAAAGCACACTGAAAATTATATAAACTGATGAAAACATGCCGTAGGCATGAATTTTACACAAAATTCCCGAGATTTTTTTACCGAAATGTTTAACCTATATTCCTAATGTAGCAGGCACATGTTCTATATTGATGAGACTAACATGTTTCACAAGTCATTAAAATCCGGAAAATAATTATCCGTGAGCCTCCAAACATGCTAAACTTTCTCATTTCTTGAATCACACTAACGAATAGCTAGCAGCACAAGCCTGAAGGTAAGCGCTTCATTACAGAATGCTTGGTTCTCATGGTAATGAGGCATGTCATAAGTGGTAGTGGAGATAAAAAAGTATTGGAAATATGGGGCTAAGCAGGGGAATGATGAACATCAAACGGAATGATCTAATAACTAACGATGTGGCGTGAAGAGGAGAAGGAATGGAGTCCAATGACATCTGAAAAGAAGGTTTAACCTACCTTACAGGACACACTTTTGAAACACGATGGGCTCATGAAAACGTCCGTCGAGGGAAAAGTTCTGAGGGAAGAACTAGAGAAGAAGGTCCGTATAAGAAACACGAAACAAATAAATACAGAAATTATATGGGAAAAAACAGACAGGGAGAGAGGCTACCCGATAGTAGAATTGAGTGATCATTTGCATCAAACAAATCCTTAGATTGATAAACAGTGGTGATGACGATTGCCTGAACGGCAGAAGTACGAGAAATTCTAGTATTAATTGCTCGAAAAAATGCCAAATACTAAAAAAACAAAGATGACCACCCACTTGGATAGGACCGAAATATAAGATGGCAGTAAACTTTATTGCATGACTCTCAGAACTTACGACACACGATAGCCTAATAACTGATCCCTGATACCAATCGTCGCTTTTGGTCGAAAAACGAATTCAACCAGCAAAACAACACGTAAATCTTAACATTGGTGTTTAATGTCCTTTCTATATTTATTTTCAACGCAGTGCATTTGCTGAAACTACAGTAGCACCATAAACAATTCGCGAAATATTTCCCCGAGTGTTCCGACAATGATGGCAAATGGGCAGCTTGCGTGCTCAATGAGAATACCGAGACCAGCTTTCTTCACACGCAAGTGTGCTGGCGAGAGGAAATGAGAATTTGTCGTGAACTACGACTTCCCACATACTTAAGGAAATCGCTATGCTTTATTTGGAAAAAAAACTTCTAAATCCTCCGAAGCAAACTTCAGAAATCGGTTGACATGAAAATGAATTAATAATTGTTAATCCTTAATGAAGTCGTTCCTTTATGAAAAACAAAAATTGGAATATTTATACAAAATATATTTTTACACATGTTGCTATACTATATACTTACTCTAGTAATGACAAAAAGAAACTAATCGTACTCCCCCTTCAAATCAGTTTAACTGCAAATGATCAATGGAATCCACTTAAAGTATATATTTTCCTCACGAGTAGATCGTCAGAAAGATGGAATAAAAAATCTCGGCAACCAGAGCAGGCAACAGAAAATAAATATTAAAGATAATCGCAATAATAATTACTTGCCCAATCAATGAGGGTAATATGAAATGTCATTGTTTTGAAAAAGGGCATTTTTTTGCTCATTAATAAACCTTAAGTCTGACTTTTTGACGTCGACAGTACAGTCGGAGAAACTTTGTTGATATAAATGTATTATTTCCGTGGTGTTGACCGAAATAAATCTATTATTGATTACTGTCCACAGAAGTTAACATTTGAAAAAATATATCTGCATAAAATTCCGAAAATATGTGGGGAACAAACTAAATTAAAACTTAGGCATTTAATATTTACATTGAGGAAACATTACGATTTTATTCTGCTCAGACTGATTCAGATTTTCTTCTAGTCACTGAACGACTCTGCGTACGCGACCACGACCAACACTGTTCATATGGCGAACGTGGGTTTCCTGTTCTATCACAAAGTCTTGCAATCTTGCTCCTGTACACGACGTTCAAACACCCTATAATTAATTAATGCCACATTTAATGCCGAAATGATTCATCCAGAGAGATCGCCGTAAAATAAATAGAAATAACTGCATAGTAAATACGCCGGAGCCAAAGAATTAGTCTAAATGCATCAGACCCGTAGGGGACCGGGCTACACCACCTGCCGCTAGCTAAATCTCGGGCCCGAGGTATTTTCCCACCGCAAACGAATTTTTAAAATACTGGCACACCAAGTGTAATTTAATGACGGCGATTCCCACAGATGGGCAAATACTGGATCAGCACAATGGTAAACGGAATGGAGTGTAGAAAAAAAATTCAGGAAACTCCCGCACGCAAGAAGCTTCATCACGACCGTTTAGCATGGCAGAAAAACCCAGAACGCCGCCGACGCCCGCACCTCGCGGTTCCAGATAATAATAATAAAAGAGGGACGGATCCCGCGTAGCCTCATTCCGATTGCAGACAGGGTGGGGAGGGGGCCGAGTGCAGTCGAGGGGCGTATTTTTCGCGAAAAGGTATGATAAAAAACCTGCTGTCGCGGTTTAGCCAGAGCACACACTTCGAGTATCCACGCCACTGCAAAACCGCAAACGGAAGTCCGCCATGGCTTCCCTCGCTCCATCGGGCATCGAAAGGTTCCACGACGTGCATTACTGACCCGTTGAATCGAAGCATTTCGAAAGGGTTGAAATATATTTAGAGTCCTCGGCGGGTGGGACACATCACTTGACAACCACATAATGATACCATTCTTCACATAACTGTTGCGGCGAAGGGTCAGGGGAAGAGAGCAACGAATAAGCTACGAAGAAGAGGCGTAATTTTACTAGGATATCCTATAAGGAAAAATAGTAGTCTCCGGAAGAGAATTAGAAAGAATAGTGGATAGTTAGAGCTGAAAATATTATGCGGGATAGGAAAGCAGATAACGATAGGTAACAGGAATTATGAAGAGGCTAGTCGAGAATAGTGGGTTGGATGAGTAAGGAATGGCGAGATGTAACAAAACAATATTCGGATTGATTACTACTGATAAATAAAATTGTAATCCCGATACCAAAGAATACGATCCTTAATATCAATTATGTTTTCTCCTGAATTCGAATTTTTTTTTCATCCGATGATATTTAGATTTCTACTTCAGGTCAATATCCCCACTGTAGCATATCACTGAAACTTTCTCTGTCCCGTATCAAACGGAAACGTTATGCTGTCTCATGATCTAATGCTGGGCAGTCATGACGCGTTTGCCCTAACTTTCTCCCCATCTTCTACTTCTTCATCACAATGGTATGAAGTGGTTTGGGCTTTGGGCACTTCATACATCACAATACAATATACATATGTTATTTTGTATGCTTATATTACATCGACTCTCTTTCTTGCCCCATCCAATACAATACTTCATTACACTTTTTTGCCGTCCATGAGATAACATTTCGGGACAGGTTGCCAAAAGATGACCTCGAATCAGCGAAAAATAACCAATTACTGAACATCTTCAAGGTAGTAACCAAATTAATTCAATTAAAATCTTACATTTAAAAATTAGTAATAATGCAGACATGGGAAAACAATAATTCTCATCCAATTGAAAATGTGATGAAAGCTATGACATTATACATTTAATTCGAACTGAGTTTTCCTTTCTAATATCGTTATGAACGGGATACGGCAGTACATTTTCTCATAGGTACCCTACCTAAATTCTCTTATATGCCATACTTGAGATGGCAACAAGATGCATGAAAATCACTTCCTGTGATTTATTACAGATGTAGAAAATAGTGTGTGATTGTAGAAAATAATATGTGATTGTAGAAAATAATCTGTGATAGACCGAATACCTGAATTGAATTATCCGTGATTAATTCACCATTCTACCATGCATGAAGTGGTTGAATATTTGTGCTAGTGTAATTTTGAGTTGTGGAGTGTCGTTTGTCATTTTGTGTAAGTAAATATACAGTAGAAAGACAAAAAAATTAATATACCTGAATGGATTCTTCGTATTCATATCTTTTCCGTTGTTGCACCAAACCAAGGGCCTTGAATAGCTCAAATATGATAAGTCCATAAATAATTAAACCATGTACCACTGACAACAAAAGATATGCTTATACATTTATAATTGAGTATCTCCAATGATCCTAATTAAGGATCAAGCCAAGGAGAGGACTTCTTAAGTATCCAAATTCACTGCAATTACCGTGATGGAACGAAGTATGGGGAATGTGAGGGTTTCATCGAATATTTGGAAAAACATCTTTTCAGATTACGTTAAAGTTAAGTTATAACAGTCGAGTGTTGTGTTCCTTTTTTGCAATGAAGCATAAATATGGAGGTAAAATTTGAAAAACAAATTTGGTAAGAACATTTGAAATTTCAAAAACAGAACAAACAGTAACGAACTAAAAAGTAACAAATTTACCGAAAAAAATCACATAACCAGGCATTTTGGCACTGCATGATGTAAAAAGCAACCACTTAGCCTGCAAGTCCCAAAATCTGACAGCACTGACTCCCATACTCCAACCTCTTCAGGCTTCGAGTCAATAAATTTGCCATGCACACTGTAACATTGTAAGATGTTATATTAGGAAATGTTATCTATTTCTCCATCTTTCACCTTATTTTTACATCGTTGGAATTCATTCAGTATGTAGTAATTTTTCATTTACTGTCTGATCTATATCGAGAGGAAGTCGTGGAGAAAACGCAAAGGTACACAAGATCCACACGGGGGCTCTTCGACAAACCACCTTACTATCCAAAGGAAAAGAAGCCACACAAAAATCAATTTTTTTCTTTTATTTAATTTGAGTAAGACGCGATAGAAACCCCTCACGTAAGCGCTTCCAGATATCTCATTTCGCGGAATCCTCGGAGAGGGAACGTGAATCTGTCTAGTGCATATCATTATATTTATGAATGATACACATAGCAGCAGATCTCTCGCATAAAGTAACAGATAGTCTCGCTCGTTCGGCACCGTAAATTTCCAGCTTCAATCGAACCTGGGAATGAGTATATTCATGAATAGGATGAACAGACATTACAAAAACTGAAATAAAAAATGAAGTAAGTGTAAGATAAAAAATTAAAGGGGAAACTCGATTATCTAAAATATGTATAAGTAACACAGTCGCCCAGCGACGCCTTCGCTCGTCATCGCAGGGCGGCACCAGGTTCTCCTCCATCATTCCACCCTGCAGTGGTGAACAGATCACTCTTGTATATATCATAGATTAAATAAGAGTATTCTTATTTAATCTATGGTATACATACTACCATGATTTCCGTTAGCATAACAATTCCTTCCGTTTCCTCGCGTTCATTGCTTTTCCAATTCTCCTTTTTTATTTCCCTCCCATCCTATTCTCCTTCCCGCCAATCACACATCAGAAAAGAAACACACAGGAACGGGGAAGGGGCCCGTGAAATCAATTCAGTCGGCCAAAAAATTAAGCGAAAATACTTATAATGCATTAATTAGTTACAAAAATAAAATAATACTTGCTTTACACTTGCCATGTTGCAATTAGATGGAAGCCTTCAAATACTCAAATCACTCGATTACCTTGTGTTGAACTTGACTCCGCTTCCTCACTGAATGAATAATACGTATCATTAGTTTATGAGCAATGTCGTCCAACGATTTCGTCGAATTGAAGTTATAAGAGAAAATCTGGATAATCACTCCATCACACACATATATTTTTTACTTTTATCTCGTGGGGTGGGAAGAGTTCGCTAATTTTGAACCTCAGTTTAAGTGCAAGGCTCTAAAGGTATATGAGAAATTGAAGATATTAAGACACACGAGGGAAGAGGAATTAAAATGTGATCAGCGGCTCTTTTCCCGACGCTTGCAAAGGTATGTACGTACGTAACTAGATGCCACCTATTGATGGGGATGCTTCCATCTAGAAAGCATGAAATGGAACGACCTTGCCGCAAAAAAAACCGCATCAAATGTATTCATAACCCGAAATAGGTGTGGTTCAGGTGCAGTAAATTTTTAAGTAACAGACCTGCTACCATTACACAGTTGGGTGGCCGAAGACATTACAAATTATTTTGTAGAAACAGTAAATAGTTAAACATCTAATTTTCAGCATTAATACAAGTTTCCTAATATGAGGCAGAAAAAACATGTTTAATAGGGATGTATTCGAGACTGACTGTCATTACTAAATCTGACAGACGCGGGGCAATATTATGCAATGTAAATATTTACTGCGTTCTATCGGACGTACGCTCAAGTATTAAAACAGCGAACTAGAGCCAGGGCAATGAAACATTGAGTAACTAGCAATCAAGTAGCCGTCCACTGCTAATGCTTACAAATTTTTATTGGTCGCACAATCAAATTATAGTGCTTAACTTTCAGGAGTATGGGTAACGATGGAGGCATAGCTAGTGTCAGCACAAGGGTAATGTTGGTCCCATACTCCGCGTGGATTTCTCTGGGAGAAAACGTTTAGCCATGTGCGGACTTACAATACAGTGTAGAGCGTGAGATCAGCAGAAATGTAAACTGCGCCATAGTGAAACACTCAATTTCGAATAATTTAAGTATCTTGGGTGGTAACAGTGTACCTAAATGTATAAGTGAATTTTACAAAGACGCGCGAAAATAATACTAACGAAAGGATACATCAAACTAGAAATCTAGAGGCAGACTTGTTAGTCTAACGGACAATGTCGACGCTATCTGAGGTGGTCATGGCCAATTTACCGTTTTGGGTACTGTTTGGTGATATAGTGTATACCTCAAGTGTGCTAACTGTGCGAAACGAACCAATTTGTCGGAATACATTAAAAAAAATAACACCGACCTACTGCAAGCTATTGTCACGCGATGAGATCCCATCTCAACACCCCTCCTGCACTGTTTTAACGATTTGCCAAGGGCCCTGAGACACGTCATGGTATCCACCCCCTAATCTGGTATACACCTCCTATTGTGAATGACCTCTTCAAAGGCTGAATGTAATTTAGCAACTGACACGGTTAAATACTTACCGGTTTTCCCGCCGCCCACCACTTCTGCCACCTCCTTCCAGCATTGGTTCAGAGCGAGCCGATTCCTATACTCCCCAGACGCCGGATTGTACAACGAATCACGTCGTTTCACTGCGTCGATTAGACGACCCACCTCCTCCGCTGTCCATATCACCTCGGCCATAGCAAACTGCTAGAGGAAGAACTTAGGAAACATGGCGAAGCGCGGGATACAAGCGAACATGAAGGAAGAACGCGAACAAGAAATCGTTGGGCAACCCAACGACGTTAGATGCGCGCGCACGCCCCTGCAAACTTGCTCGATCGGTTCGACGAACCGGATGAAGTAGTCGCAGGTAGTTCTACTGCGATGCAGAGGCGCCAGCACCGCCGTCCAGCGAACAACCCAAGGTCTTCGTGCTGTGCGAGATCGCGGGGACGAACGCGATATTGCTCGACGTAGTTCGCTGCGGTGTCGCGCGAGGGCGGGCCCCACGGAACTCCTGAACGGTGCCGCGATTCGATGATGATGATCAATCGCGACGGCATCGGCTGAAAAATCAAAAGGCGAGGTGGTGCTGAAGGGATGGTGCTCGGCATCATTCATGGGATGCTTTCGTGAAACGTGAGTTCATACCTTATGCGGTAGACGAATATCGGGGTAAATTCTCTACCACCCCTTTCTTCCAACAGTCACTGAAAATGTTTTATATACATTTTTGTATAAATTTACTCACGAAATAATACGGCGTTGAATACCTAACTTCGTCGTCAAGCTTTGAATTCACAATGTGGGTATGTGAATAGGAAATACGCAGGAGAAAGAGGTTTCTCTGATGAACATGGATACACCTAAAGGAGTTGTGCGTGCCCTGGCACCTTTGTTATACCGTAGTGCACACATCTTTCAATCACGCCCTGATCTCAAGGAATCGCAGTAACCCGTGCATAGGTTCCACAAGGCAAACCTGTAGCAAATATGGGGCTAAGGTTTCATACGGATTAAACAATTTTCTAGCGATACACATTTGCCCAGACGCTGTATCGCTTTCATTTTTCCTTATTGATTTTTTTATACAAGATATCGATTGATCACACAGGCGCCAACGGCATACTCTACGCTCGTCCCCAAATGCTACAGACGAATATCGACTGAATATGATAGTCCCCAAGCAATAATAAGTGCAATAACCGAAGTAAAAGCGCGTCTCCTAGGCACTAATGCACATCATTCACATCATTGCACGTAATTGCACATAGGCTGTTGGCAGCAGATTAGTAAACGAAGCGACGAATAATACATCTTTGTTGACCTATCTCTTGCTACCCTTCGTATGTTGCTACTAATACTTCATACTGTCTTATTTTTCTTCTTGATTGAGTTTTTAAGTCATAATTAAAGAAAGTACGACACGGGATAATATATGTGTTTCAAAGGATTCCCATTTTATTCCATTATATTTTTCAGAGTAGCATAAACATTTGATATTAATATGTGACATTTGATGTTTGATACCACTAAATTCTTACTATCCTCGTTGCACGAATTATGGTAATATGTTTATAGCATACTCCGATATGCACATGCTTTCCTTACTATCACAAAACTTTTCCGCAATAAATAATACAACAATTAGGTGTTTGAATCCAGCAACATTTGGGTAAATGGCATTTGTCTATCTATCATCCTCTCAGCAAATAACGCCACATAATGATGCCTGCCAATAATTAACTGATAACGTTGTTCGAGCTGCACACGATAATTAACGCACAATGATGCTGGTAACGCAATATTTATGCTTTACATGTCAGAAAATCGCATCATACGTAATATATTACGCTTGTTACGAGCGAGCGCAATATCGTTTGTTATTTCAAGGGCTCCTGCAGAAAACCCAGCGCCCCTCAGTAGTTCCGGAGATGGGAGTCGCTCATTCCCGGCTCAATCGATAAGGGATTTTTAACCCTCAAACCTTCCCCCTTCCCCTTATAGATACGCAACTAATTGCGCGGATGGAAGGACTGAAAGCCGGTGGATGAAAAGGCTCGGTTCGTTGACCCGCACATTCATTGCACATAGGCCGTTGGTTGAAATTCCTTATATTTAATTAAATGTTCATTCCCTCCAAGGTTTCAATATTCCACTGAAGTCATGACAGCGGAAAGAATGTTACATGCAGTGAAGACGTAAATTGTCGAAAGACGACTTAACAAGTACTCAATGAAGCAAAACGGGTTAATTTTGTTAATAATACAAATAAATATGCCTATATTTGTGTCCAGATGCATGCACATATATTAGAGAGCCAGTGTAGCTGTGATACCAACTCCTATCTGGTCTATGATCAAAAATAGATTCAATCTATTTGTATGCATGGGTCAATAATGACGGAATCGAATTTTCATATACCAAAAAAATTTAAAACATATGCCTGAATTAATTAAAGACGTTGGTTCACTTGGTAGATATTGTAGTGAAATTAGGATTTACAGTGAAAAAGTTGCTTATATTTCACCCCCCTGAACATTTGGTCTCTCTTGAATGAAAAGCAATTGGTTAGAGTGATTCTTGGGGAAAACAAATTTAAGTCAATTTAAGTCGGGTTTCCAGGTCTGCACTTCCATTCATAATTATTTATTTTCCTGCATTTAAAAATACTCCTTAAAAACGTCACATCGCGTGACAGAGGGAGTCAGAACACAAGTTAGCAATGAGAGAGTTGCTACGCTGAATTAGCAATCATACCTATTACTTCGATAGTGGTTTCGTGAATCAGCGCAATAAAAAAATGGAATGTTCACCTTGTATGAAAAACTGCATTATATAACCATTCACGAAAACGCCCAAATAAATTACACCGTCCCATGCTTCTGAGAAGATCTCCCCGGCGGCAGCGACTTAACGCACGTTTAAAGAAAAGGATAGTATGCAGTATACTTAAAATTTATTTTGAGCTCTGACGTCAACATTAAACGCAAAAATCATTCGACCATCACCTACTTAACACACATCGTCATATGATACACGCATTGAAGAATGAGCATAAGTAAACTCGTTGAGAATTAATTAAATCTGGATCGAGTCAGTAAATATTTCCCTTGGGGTAAATTCGATATTGGGACAGTTTGATTCCGGTTCCCAGGGTCAGTGTCAACTGTGTCACTCTCATGGTACGTACTAAGGCAGTAAAGAAAAAATATTAGGGTCAATTTGTGTCGTTCGTTCGACTCTGCTGTAAATAGAAGTTCTGACCCATTTTATAGCCTCCTTCGGAAGAGTACTAAACCCCCTTGGTTCCACTGACGATATTCCCTTATCTTGACTGGTTAAGGGTCCAGGAACGAGCCTTCCTCAACGAAGTAAATCAGAGGGAAATCGGAAGAAAAGATAAAAAACTATATAACCGATTCAGTCAGATATAAATGGTGTTATATTGGCGCGAAACGATGCTACAGGAAATGGAGTAGAAAATATGGTCAAAAGAAGAGAAGGTGACGATGAAAAGGAGGAAAATGTGTCAATGTTAGGTAAAGATAATTATTATTTGTAGAATTTTGAGAGTGAGAGACAACTAGCATAGGATTTGTGCACGTTGCGATGAAATGAAACAGGGTATAAGCGGTGCAAAGACCAAAGTGTTCAATTACTCCAATCAGCATGTGAATTGAGCGTACTTAAAGGAGATTGGGGATAACTTTTTTATTATTAATGGTTATCTACCGGTTAAGGTAGGTTTCTGATGGAAACACCCCTACAGTAGCCCTTTCTTCATTTCTGCAAACCTTCTGCCTCCCTTGATTCCATCTAACATGCCTAATCTCTTCCTCCCTCTCCCT
>LYUA01000529.1:84026-97410 GCA_002093875.1 Calopteryx splendens | reverse complement strand
CAACCTACTACTCACCCTGTTTCTCCATCCGCTACCCTCACCTGTGTAGTCTGAATCATATAGAGGTTTCGCATAAGTCGCTTATCCCTCCAGTGTAGTCCTATTTTCTACAATACCCTCATTAGGTATTCCCAGTTTACCCTATCAAACACCTTCTCGAAATTTACCAAGCAGACAAATATATCCTGATTATACTCTATATTCATTTCTCTCAATGATCTCATTACTACTATGGTGTCACGTGTGCCTCTACCTTTCCTAAAACCATATTGATCTTCTCCTAAGTAATCGTCAGCATTCTTCTCCATCTTCTTATTGATCCTTCAATTTTCATACTCCCGCCAGCACGCTTCTAGGGGTCATCAGAACACGCAAGCCCTCCCACCACGTCAAGGTTGTACTCCATGGGGAGGGGGGATATAATAATGAACTCAAAAAGAAGAGAACATATTAAAATACATCCATGAAGTGCTCATCAGTTTGCTCATTACTATGTATCTGAAGGTGATGGTAACCATAGAAATAATACAAAAATCCCAACCCAAGGATTGGTTGTATTAAATATTTCAATGTCGGATTATAGAGCAAAGATAGAAAACACCTGCACAAGAAGATCGCGAAAGCGAGACTTAAGTTCCAATGATAATCAATTATCTATGCTCCCATTGTGGGTACTGCTATTAGACAGGTACTTGTGACTACAACAGACTTGTTGTTTTTAACAATGAAGAAAACTCAGGGATACGAAACATATAGGCTGTACTACTCAAGGAAGAAAAGCACCAAGAGAGAAATGATGAAACTATGAAGGAATGCTGCTTAATGGGGAACTCAGTACATAGGGAGTAGGATAAAATGAGTTCTTTTATAGAACAATACTATATGCAAGAGCAAGAAGATGGAAGAGAATTTCACGGCTTCAACTGAGGTGGTAGGAAGTATTGAAAAAATATTGCATGAAGCCAAACGAAACAGAGCAGAGAAAAGAAACAATTAAGAAAATATGATTCGCAAAAGGAAGACGGAAAGGTAAAACAGAGAATGCAAAAATCAACAGTGCTAGCGATAGTGGAAAGAAAACGTGTATCGCTACGCACACCAAAATACAACAATACTGTCAAGAAAAAATTTGGATGCTTGACTTTGGCGCTACAAATCATATGTAACAGTGAATGCAACTGCTTTAGAACACAGTCAGTGCCCAAGATGTTAGATGTGGACAATGGAGGCGTACATTCAGCCAAGATTCTAGGGATACTATTACTCCGAGTGAATAAAGAATCCAGTGGCTACGATATTATTGTGCACCGGTTTGTACATGCCAGGTCCGAGGCAACATTATATATCTATTAGTGGACTTGTGGAACAGAATGCAAAAGCTGTTAGATATTGATGGCGGATAACAGTTAAGAGTGGCAGGTGAGGTAACGTTTATAGTTTTCCTTTGGGATGGTCTATACAATATGTACATAAATTAGGCAGTAGCTAAGAAAATAAACTTGAGGCTGCATCCATCGAACTAAATCCGAGATAAAGAGCAAAGTGGTTAAAAAATTGAAAAGAAAATGAGAAGAGATAAAGTTAAAAAAAAATTACTTCTATGACACAAATTATTTTGATATTCAATTTATTTTTCACATTTTAAACAACAAATAGTTATAATTCTCGATATGAAAACTCAAGAAACGTTCAGAATGAAAGAAAAATGTATCTACTTAACTTTTCAAATATATTTAAAAATACTAACTTGTTATTTCATCATAGAAATGGGTATCTGAAGCGACAAAATACAAATATTTAAGTTTGATTCTCAATAGTACTATTTTTCTAAGTTATTAATATCCAGCGCCAGTACCTAATTTATTTTTAATAAATATTTTTAATAAAAATAAATATCCAGTTCTGATTGATCAATTCGCAGTGGAAGAAAAAGAAGAAACATCAAAAATGTGTGGAGCATAAGAGCTTGCCGAGTGTGGCACGAACGTTTGAATTCCACCGTGATCCACAAAATATAATCACTCACTTATCTCATCAAATTTCGCAAGGCCTCAGGGGTGAGAGTGCTTCAGACTCCGTGTTAAAGCCATGCAAGCGGCCCTACCCTTCCAAACACCCCACACATCCGACGGCCGAGGAGGAGAGAGATACAAGGCAACTCTTTGTCCCCCGAAGGAATGGGACCCCAGACGAAAATAAACAGAATACAAACCACCCACCCCACTTCCTCTCCACGCATGCGATGAGATACACTGAACCCTTCCCCCGATCCACTCGCCAGCCTCTCTCCCCCCCAAAACACCACAACCACCCCACCCCCGACGGGAGAAATCCACCCGATCCACCACGCGTCGTCTCCTCACCGGAGGCCACTCGGCGTCCCGGGCGAAAAGCGAACGGTGCACGAACGAATGACCAGCCCTCGCGAAAAAATTCGCAACGGTTGCAACCCGAGCGATGAATCCGTATCATTCGAGAGCCCCGGGTGGGTTCTTCTCCGCAATGCCAGCGATACACGGGAGGGTCCCTTCACGGGGCGTTTGGGGGAAGGGGGGAAATGCCTTGGAACAAAAAATAACGACTCTTATTTTTTTTAAATCGGTTTCACCGAGTGACTTGGGTAACCTCCTTGTCCCACTCCCACAAAAATGTTTTCACCTCCATCGCGGACCATCACACCAATTGAGCGGAAGCTTAGTATTACTAAATTTGAATCCATTCCGTTTTTAAAAATTATGATACACTTGATAGGTAATTTCCTGGAACGTAGAACAACGTTGCTCATACCTGAAGGCAAATGCTGTGAACATTGGTATGATTGACCATAAAGTAGGAATATCAGCAGTTTGTCTCTCTGACAGGTGTAGTAACATCTGATCACATCTTTTGAAACAGAAAATGATTTAATATTGATATGAGATAGAAATTACAAACCACGAACTTTGGATCAGCCGCGAAATGCACTGATATTTGAAAATAACAAGATGAAAAGCGAATGAACGCTTTGGCAAGCACAGTAATATTATAAGAAAAGGAGATACCATTTCACGCTTGGGAGGCATTCATACAAATTGTATACTTGGGGTGTAACCGTCCAAGAGAATGCAGGACATATGGTGCCGCCTTGAAGAAACTAGTATTCAGGAAACGCATAATTGGAATATTAAGCGATTAAAAAGTGAAGGTTAAATGCTATTTATCGTTAGTGTGAACAGTTATGGGTATTTCAAAACCTTTGAGGGTTTAAAAAAAACAAGCCACCCGATTGTCGATGGATTGGAAAGAAAGGACACAAGGCGCCACTCTATTGCACTACAATTTGGAATGAAAGACTGGAAATTCGAAGACCCAGCGACGGGTAAAACTTGACACATAAGGATCAATTTTATTATTTTTCTCGTGACATCGCGGAAATAAATCAAGTCTCGCACTGAAAAGGAATATAAGATGACATTAGAGAGATTGACATTTTAACGTATCTCCCCTAAACAGTCTCATTCCCCACCCTGTTATTGGCAGGTGGACGAAACTCCCCTTCAACACGCCCTTAAGGCGACTTGAAGGGCACTATGTAGAAATAGGCGTACATAACCCCACATCTGGAGGCATGGATTCGGCTCTTCTTTGGGGTTTCACCCATATGACGGCAAAGCTTCCTCATTACTTATTTTAAACTAGAAAATTAACTTTGCCGACAGAAACTGTAGTTTACTTGTTTATCTACTAATTAAATATTACCCGTACATTGAAAGTTTAATCATGTTTAAAGTATTCAATCATGGTTTTATGAAAGATATTTACTTACACATCTTACCTAAAAAAGCGATACATAAGCGAGCTGTGGGCGTGGTTGTCCAGTAGGTGGGCTAATGACCAGAGAGTCCGGGTTCAATTACGGGAGGCGCCTCAGCTTCAAACAAGCTGGGTGATTTTTCGGATATCAGATCTTCCTGGGAAACCGTAGGCGGCAGAGGGAAAGGAACCTAGGCCATGTTGCATGATGCGTGTAAATACACGTAATAAATCCATAAGGCTAAAGTGGGATTGATTCTTGCCGAACCTACACCACTAATCCTATTAGATTAAAATTCATCTGGGGAAGAACTTATGTTGTAATAAGTCAGTGACAAGTTCCTCAAATGGATAAAGTACTTTCTATTTTACTCACCTATCCTGCGAGAAGTCAAAAGGACACTTCACCTAGAAAGCTGAACTGGGACAGGCGTAAAAGGGAAACCTTAAATTATGCTTCCATCAATTCTTAAATCATTCTTGCATTTTCTATTCCGCACGAATGACAAACAAGACCTAAAACACTAATATTTTCTTAAATATGGTAATATCTTCCGCGGTTGAGAATTGGAAGGCCGGGTCCCGCCATTATGAATCGGTAGCGAGGAAAAGAATTTTTAAAAATTCCATTCCGAAAAATTTGATACCGAGAACACAAAGCTATCAACTGTTTAACCGTAACAACGATTGCAGTAAATTTGCAATTTCCCATTGCAACACCGTCGATCCAGGACATGTTTTCATGAGTTTGACCAAGTGGAAATCTGTAGGCGCAGCGACATGCTTACGGAAATGTGAAAAAATACCAAAACAGTTAGGAATGCAAAAAGGGCATTAGTAGTAAGCGTCGAATTGTGATTCGCATTAAAATACTACCGCTAGGACGGAATGAAGACAAGATTTCCCTGAAGTAAAAACATTAATAGCACGTTCATTGTTTTTAATCGTGAAACTACTTACCTTTCTACCATTTATCTCTATACATAAGGGTTCATGTTTAATTATACACATAATTGGTCAACTGGAAGTTATGCCCTGCGGATTTGCTAGAGGCATGTGGGAAAGAGAAAGGTGGAGTGACGTCATGAACTTGAAGCCATGGTTTCCCAAACGCTTCCTCTTTGGTTTACCCAAAGCATTGCGAGATACGTGCGGGGTGGTAGAACGAGTTAAGTATATTAAGCAATTGAGAAGCCATTTATTTTAGAGCGGAGGCAAGGCTGATCGCCTAATGAACCCTTTCGGCCCCGCGGCTATGGTGAAAACTGGTGTTTGTAAAACTTTTTCCATTCATCTTCAAAAAAAAATGTTTGCTTCAATCCATTTCAAGTAGCTTTTGTGAGTTGCAAGAAGGGGAAAAATATTTCACTCAGATTCCTACAGGTGCCGGACAACACGACTTGTTACCAGAGGACTACATCCGTCCTGTTCTCATATTTAAAGCCACTTTCCCCTAATTTTTCACTATAGCTCGGGACTAGTGTACTTTTTCTTCGTTCATGGTTAGTGTTCTATATAAATAAGTGTGAATGTCAATCTGAGATGGATAGGACTTCGCTTCAGTATTACAGAACTCAATCCAGTTGGTCGGAGGGCTCATTCAAGAGTATGTGCGTATATCGAAGAACATCAGAGTCTTATAAAGGAGTAGGATGGTGGGTCAGTTATCTTCAGCTGCAAAGGTTTGAACAATCATTCAACTAGTGCTTGTTTCGACAAGTCAATACCACACCTTTGAAGTTTTTCCAGAATAACTTTATAATGACAAATCTGTTCCTGAAATAATCAATAATCCAAAAGTATATCGCAAGATATGATTACAAATGCTTTATATCAATCCTGCGACTATTTTACAGTATTAAATCGCGTGTTTGAGACACGCCTCTGATGCTATGCATTATATTTATGTTGACATAATCATACTAATTATCAATCTAAGGATTGGTTACTAGTAATTTTAGCGCTCCAAAATATCCTGCTGCCTATCAATCTCTTCATTACTTCAATTTCCTACGTCTTCCGTTCTTTCCTACGTGGCTTCTCGTAATTCACTCCCTAGTTCATCCATTCTATGACTACTATTATGATATTCAATCAGCTATTGTGCCTCATGAGTGCGACCAATCAGTTGTTTTATCTTCATCTTTTCCGTGTCATATATCTTCCTCCTCCCACTCTTCTCAGGAATTCTTATGCATCACCCCGTTCACCCATTTCATTATCATCGTTCTTGGGATGAACCTCATTTCAATAGCATTTATTTTTTATTTTCTTTGCATCTACCATCGCTCAAGCCTCACAACCGTATAAAAGTACTCAATTGATAGGTCATTATGAACCGTTTTCCAAGGCCCAGACTACCTTTCCTTGCCGCCAGTCGTTTTTACCTGACAGAAGGATTCTATTCTCTACTACTCTAATTTTGAGTGAATTTAATGACCCATTTTGCAGGTCTTCTCCGTCTGTACAACTTTCTTAAATAACCATTCTTAACCATATGTGACTCGTAGGCCTTACCCTCCTTGCAGATTATTTATTACAAAATTCCTTCACTTCCACTCTTCGCGCGACCATTATGTATAATCCCAGTGTTATATCAATTTTCCCTCTCTTATTTCTTCTATATTATTAATGTGCTCTTTCCCAAAGTTAGATGCGCTTTCCCTTTTTCAAGTGTAGCTGTCTTTGGAAAAAATCGAATCACGTTTATGTTTACCTAAGAATTCGTGGACCCCTTTTTTCTTGTTTAACTAATTTAATGCCCTGTCGATGTGTACGTTAAAGATCATGGCCGATAATGAGTGCCAAAATAGCTTTGATCAGTAGATATTCTCTAACTTCGCCTACATATATATACTCTACTCTAACTACCTATCTCTCTCTCTCTCTCTATATATATATATATATATATATATATATGGGTAGGACGGTACATAGATACATATGAATGTATATAGAAATAAAGGTATCATCATTCAATTATATATTTCCGTCAGACACGCAGCATTTCGTTCCCGTCAGCATCCTCAAAAGCTTTTTCTGAATTCACAGAGGATAAGGATCGATCGCTCTTAATACATTCCCTTCTTAAAGATAAGTCTGAGAGAAAGAATAGTTTCTCTTGTTCCTCTACTGCTCCTGAATACAAATTGATCTTCACGCAGATAATCTTCCGCTTCCGCGAGGAGATTATTCCTTCCATAATCTTCGAAGCAGGTACTTTCAGGCTAATTGTTCGAAAGTTTTCAAATCTGTCTGCGCCTTTCTTTTTCGGGATAGGGACAATTACGTTCTTCTTGGAGTCCATCTGCATATCCCCTCTAGTACAGAAATCCCATATTGGTTTGCCGCGCTGCGTCAAAGTCTTATTTTCCTAATATTTTATTAGTTAGTATGGTATTTTGTCGATCCTCGGTGCGTTGTTAGCCATAAATCCACCATTCAGTGCCATTTTCTGACCTGAGAATAAACTCTTTCTCACCACCAACAATAGAAACTTCTACTTCGAGTGTATCTATTCTTGCTTGCATTTCCTTTCCGTCAGAAAGTTGTTTCAAATATTCTTTGCGTTCATTTACTTTTCCTTCATCTTCAATAAAAATGTCGCCATTGCGATCTTGAATGCCAACGTTCTTTCTTCTGCTTTAGTTGAAGAGAGGTCCAACGGCTGAGTGAGTAGCTTTAGCTTTTTCTAGAACATGTTCATACCGCAATTTTCCTAGCAGGTTCTTCATTTAATTTTCATAGTTAAGCATTTAATTTCCTCTTGTTTTTCTCACATTTCTCAAAAGAATTTTACTTCTTATTCTTTGGCTATATCTCTGCCATCCCTCAATTCTTGAATTTCGAAAAGTACTTTCCTTTCTCTCCCATTGGGACGAGCACCTTTGATACATTGTTTCCTTTTCATAGTTTTCCCCGGGTATCTTGGGGTCAAAGGGATTGGTATCTTCCTTTGAGACATTCCATATTCCTCTCTTCATATATCACACTCATTCTCTGAACGATGACGTGACTCTGCGCTCTTCTACTCCTTTCTTTTGTGCAAGTTTGAATTCCATTCTCAGATCGATTTCTCTCCAGTTTTTCTACCTACAATTAGTTCTTCACCGTTTTCTACATCTCAATGAGAGTAAGCCAATGTACACTTAAAAAAGAAATTAATTTGCATATTTATGGGTCTAAGGCAATTATCGCAGTATTTGTGACTTTTAATATCCTCTCAAAACCAGATGCTACGACACTCCTGCCTTGGTGAACCGTCTTTGAGTCTCAAGCCCTCTCTTCCTAATATTCTTTCACACTTCCATCTCCTTCGACTTTCTCTTCCTTTAACATGTGCCTTCCTGGCAATATATTGCTCTCACTTTCATTTTTTTGTGGGAGCGAGATTTTGTGACATTTTTGTGCGACGATTTGAATATTTATCACTGGAAGGCGTTTTCCGCGACAGTGCCCCTCCTTATAGAAACGAGGATTTTAATGGTTGAATAATTTGGTTGAGCATTTCCATTCAAAAAGCGCATAACCGATAATAATTGGCTTGCATAGAATGAAAGAGCACGAGGTACCTCTTTCAGAAGAGCGAAAAAATCTATTTCATCCTTGTTTTTTTCTGGCTCAAATAACTTCTCCCCATTAACCTTTTCTCATTAGGGCAGTGAGTGTGAACAGGCAAGAACGGAAAAATTTATTGTCCTCCCTGTCCTCATATTAGCACCAATTTAAGTGAGGGGATTACTTTTTTCCTCCCCAATCCGTCCTACATTAGTCGTGTAACTTTGGAGAAGCACTGATTACATTTCAATTGAAGCGGAGAGCCGTTTGACGACTTTACTTTCTGGTCCTTGTAGCGCTAGCAATAGCTATTCTACTGTACGCCGTAGTTCGCGCGGCCCTGAACTCCGTCATTAGGACCATGAGCGTCATTTAAGGCATTAACTCATTAAGGGGGTGGGTAAAGGTTGGAGAAAAACCCTTCGTCGGCATTGGTCTCCTTTCAACGAGTAGAGCCGATGAAACCACACAGCTAAATACAGCTGAATGCCCCATTCGCACGGACGGAGTTTGCCACTTGTAAATCTTCTCTCACGGAATTCAAGTACGAATCAGAAGACCACTGAAAATTCAGCCGCCATCGGAATTCAAAACCAACCCTCAGGAGAGTAAACTGCTGTTTACTAGCCTTCGGCGCCGACCTGATTCTCTAAAACAATATTCCTTGCCTCTTTGGCAGAGCAAGAAAGTTCTCAGAACTTAGAAGAAAAGACTGGAAGGAAAATGAAAAGTTGTTTGGTAAAACAAAAGGAGGATATCAAATGGGCATACTCACACACATAACTAATGTGTCAGAAATTCATTAATGATTTTTCGAAATAAGCGAAATATTCGGGGGGCAAAAATTAAAAATACACAAGCTAGCGTTATACCCAAGTTTTAAGGTATGCTAACGCACGACATAATTACAACGGAAGAAATGTAAGGGAAACTGAAAAAAATGAAAGGTAAATGTAACTACGCAAGAGGATAAATTATGCCCATCCGCAGGAAAGGGGCGCGAGCGAATAGGAGAACATCTATACGAATCCCAAATATGAACCAAGGTTTGTCGAAAGAGAGGTAATACAGCGTCTGATGGTGAAGTGTACCGAAGAAGTGATCGAAAAAAAGTTAAACGATTACAAACAGCGTTTTTACTACGAGGTGCGTAACAATCGATCACCACGGATCGTTTTTAAAATTTCAAGAAAATGGCACTCGAGAAAACGTATAAATTTGCCACTGGCTAGTGTAAAAGGCTGAACATGATAAAAAGTAAAGGGTGATGACCAAGCATAAAATCTATTAGACACTTATATTAACGCGAATGAGAGCGAGTGGAACAAAAAAATAATAAGTTTTTCGTAGAGGAAATCGCTTAAGGTAGAAACAGGTAACGGAAGGAAGGCAAAAAAAAATATTAAGGACTCAGAACGAAATTGCGCCAAAGAACTTTCCAAACCTATCACCAAATATTGCTTTCGTCAAATGTCATGCACGGCGTGCTTTTCCCAAGCCGCCTCACACTGGACCACCCGGACCAGCCCATTTCCGGAAAATGCACCGGATGTATTGTGCAGAGTTGACTTCTCCTCCTCCCCCCCCCGCACCCCTCCGCACACCCTCCGTCAAGAAGCTTTCATGGGGGTAACGGACGGGGCTCGAATTACGGCTCCAAAAGACGGAGGACGTTGACCCCTCCCCCTCCCCACACGCTGGCCACGCCCATCGAACTCCAAATATCATTTTACAGCTGGATCGATACTCGTATAGATTTCTCCGTCGAATAATCCCTAACGAAAAAAAGAAAAGGCCGATTTGCATTTATTTCCCCTTAGCAGAATGGAAAGTGAGAGAAACTAAATCCTCGGGGACGGTTAGAGTTAGCCCATTGTCGAATTGAAGGAGTAGGAGATCCATATAAGATGTAAATCCTGGTCCATCGACACCCGACAAATCTTTCACCCCTCTCCTAGAGATATCGCGCAGCCATTATGAGTGCAAGCTGAAATTCTCGCCTTTTTAAATGTAACGTTTATGATTGTACTCTCCAATGGTGTACTTGAATTTCGATACATTTTATTGCATCGATGGAAGAACAACAGGACGGCACGAATCGGCAGCTCCAACAGGGCGAGCCGTAAGTGATGTTCATGAAGAAAATAATGAACGGACAACACATGGGCTAGATTATTTATATTTACGCTATCCTGCCAGATACCCGATGCAAATTCGACCACCTTTCCTGCTTGACGCTTTGAGCGAGCCCCAAATGTCGTTGTCTCTTTTTCTTTCACCGTGATCTTTAGGGGAAAAAGCATTTAGAACTTATCGGATAGGTCGCACACAAGGCACATGGTTTGTGGAGAATGTGGGAGGTTCCAGATTCCGAATAAGAAAACGTTACCATGACAGTGAATAAAAATATAATTTAATATGCACATTTTTTATGTATTCCAAAACACGCATACCTTTTTGTTCAGGTGAAGATAGAAGCCATTCGGCGATGCACAAAGTGCCTTACTGATAAGGAACGAAACATTAACGCAACAACAACCTAATACAAAATGTTCCGTAGCCTTCTTACGACAAATACGTGGAGTAAACGGTGAGGAGGAATGGCAAGGACTACAGGTAGGAAATAAAGCAGGTAGGGAACTAATCGAGCTTCAGTTAGCAATCAGCCAATGGATATAACTAAGGGTGTTGAGCGCAGTACAACAAAGTATTCGGATTTGAAGAATAGGTTACCGTAATGTAGGTAAAGCCGTATGTCGTTTTAAATTGTTGTTCATGAAAAACCTATCCTAACAGGTGGACTTTAATTAATATTATTATTAGTACTTTATAATTATTAGTACTCAAAAAATAATAAAATGACCGCATGTGCGTAGAGGCGATGCCGGTGGGTATATATGGCAAGAGAGCAAGGGCGAGGGCAAATGGTTACAAGTACGTAAAGGAATAAATGGACATGTGCTTACTGCCAATTATTCATGTTCTGTCTAGCGAGCTTAACAATATTTATGCTTGTTTCCACTTCGGGTGTCCAACAAAATTTGGACATCAGCGAAGAAATACACTTCTAGTAAAATAAATCCGTTTACCAATGCACGCATTCACCGGTAGGGAGGGGTAAGTTATAATAAAGAGCGAATAAATAGAGCGAACCAACGAGATACAGATGCTTGAGCGCCACTTCAACATAGGAGAATCGCATACATATTTAAAATTATACTGACCGGCATTTAAGGAAATTAGTTTCATCTTGCGAGTATTGGGGGATTCTTCAACCGAAATATTATACGGAGGCATACCACTTTTTCGCGCAATCCTTCTTGTAAACTTCTGGTTCAACCTAGAAAGACTTAATTGCTGAATTAAACGAAGCAAAAAAAAACAGCCACCCGATTTGATAAAATTGCTACGGACGGCCAGAGAACCTCATGCGTCTTATGTTTAACTGAGGACGGAAGCCATTCGATGAACGAATATTGAAGGAAAGACAACCCGTGGTAAAAATAAAAAATCTTACGAACATCATCCTGACATCGAGGGAATAATTATAATTCCATATAGGATTATGTAAGAAGAGATGAGATTAGCAGATCAATGAGAAGTTGAAGAAAATTAACTGTCGAACCAACAAATACAAATTATCCTATTTCTCTATCGTAATTCGCGATCACAACGGTGCAATTTTATGGATATACTTCAATGTAAACTATTACCCAAGTGCCATCAAGTTTCATGATCGAATAAAAACTTTCAACTTATTGATGATATGAAAAGGAAATTTCCTTCATTGGTACGCCTTTCTCTCTGCATTCAAAGCGACACTCCCAGTACATGGGAGTAATACCATCGCGAAGAGCATTATTTTATGCAATTTAAGACTTTGGAAATCACAATAACATATAACACAATATAAACAACACAACTAGAATCGGTATAAACCAAAGCCAAAGTCAATAATCGTCTTCAGACTTCAAAGGTCAGAGAAAAGATTCAGTCGAAATGTTAAACATTTTAAACCACTGTTGGTCTTTCCTCATGTCAATGACCTGCTCATACCTTCACGCGTCTAAACATATGTTAGTTCCCCCTAATATTTAACAGATGCAATGTAAACTTTAGCTCATTAAGAAACGATCACGCCCGAGGGAAAATAGAATATGATACAAAATTGACTTAGCTTTTTTCATTATTTCCAGGAATTTTCTCTTTATCACACCGCCAAAAGTAAATTCGGTGAACACTTGGTAGTACTAGCGCAGCAAAAAACTTGCGGTATCATCAAAAGCGGCTCCCTATGGCGTGAAACGTGGAAACACCGTAACATTTTTATGCAAATTGAATTAACCGAAACTATTGCTTCCGACGCTATCCTGCGTGGACCGCATCCAGGAGGATTTACGGAATGGCTAAATTTCTTTTGAGAACACTGAAAGAGTGAGGAGGCAAAAGTTGTCGCTTTTAACGCTTTCACAAGGCGATAATTTTATGATGCCAATTTTCTATGTAACTAACTGCCATCGGCAAACAAGATAGTTCCAAAAGACGTAAATATCCCATTTCGTGTCCCTAGTGAAAAACGTTATAAAAAAACCAACAGTCAATTTACACCTCTGGACACTTGAAACTGTTTGGTGGGGTTCATAGGAATTAGCCCACATTGGTCATTTCGCGCGAGAATGCGGAACGACGACACGCGAAAAATATATTGCATCTGAAAAAAACAAGAGCAACATGTATTCGCCATTTTAAACCCATACGAATAGCCTCGCATCTTGCTTCACTATGTTTTTATATATTTAATATTTTAATATTAATAACGCGTTTTATATATTTACGCGTGCATAGGAGTCTAATTTTTACTGGTGTAACGAGTAAACATGCATACAAAAGTAATTTAATCTGCCATAATTAAAAATGCACGCAAAAACGTCAAGGGTGGTCAAAAAATCTCGTAAACCTATGCGAAAAATTCAGTTTAAAAATCACCGCCAATAAAAAAATCGGCTGAACCGGGACTCGAACCCGGATCCCTCAA
>LYUA01000529.1:3430-15328 GCA_002093875.1 Calopteryx splendens | reverse complement strand
AACAAAACACATACACGACCCGGGTTTCGGCCCTTAAGCACCATCATCAGGTCTTGATGATGGTGCTTAAGCGCCGAAACTCGGCTCGTGTATGTGTTTTGTTGTGTGGTGTGTAAAAGTTATTTTAATAAATCCTTTCTTTTCACTTTCACATTTCGACTGTTAGGGTGGAAACGTCAACCCATAAAACATTATGCGATTAAGGGGAAATGATGTGTGAATCAAGAAAGTTAATACAGAAAATATTCTTAAAATTCTATACGGAAATATAATCTACTTTTAATAATTTCTGGATTTCCGTTCTCTAAATTAAAAATATAAATTGCACAAGTTTCAGTCGCTTGCAATTCAATAATTTGAACAGTGGCAGCGGCTTTGACCAAGTATTTGATCAAGTACGTTGGAGATGTCAAACATACACATATTACGAACGCAACAGAGAAAATTCTGTACAGTTTCGGAAGGTGATAAAAGATAAAGACTCGTTAAAGAAAAACGCCATCAGTAATTGGAAATGCTAGGAATGAAAAAGCAGTGCCTATATAAGCACTAAAATGAGTCAATAGGAAGGACGGTGCGGCAGCTTTAACTGCCCATTAAAACCTGTCACACTGAATAAAATACCAGAAACGATGTCCTTTTCTGGTTTTTCCAATGCTTTTAGTAGTCGATACTTTTTCCATTCTGTTATTTATTTCGCCATCAGGAAATCTTCACTCTCCATGTTAAATTTACAGCCCACGGAGACCGTAAAACGACGTGAAATGACTTATTTCAGAGTGAATTATGACACACTATAACGCATGGATATTTCCCGGTTCTCTCTCTAAACCACATTACGGGCTTAGGGAGAACAGTGTTAAATAATCCTTTTAAGCTAAGCGGGCTTTTACGTAAGATATTGAGCAAAAATAATATGGATGTACTATCAAAGATGGCCAAATATAATTTTCAAGCATTATTCAATGATTGAATATGATTGAAATAATATGATAAAGAAGCAAAATGACCCATGAACATAGATTTTGTATTGATTTTAATTTAATATGATATAAATTGAAAATAACATTTTTATTACAAAATTATTCCTTCCATATTGTCTCTTTTCAGATCATCCCGAAGTCAGGTTTGATTGGAGAATAAAACAAGGTATTAAGCCCAACTACGTTCAAAGCAAGCCCTCCGAGAGTGTGAAGCTTACTTTCCTGCCCGCGCCGCCTCCGCAGATAAGTATACGAGTAATGACATCCTTATGATAACCCAGTCTGGGTTCAACTGAAGATGCCCAAGCTATGGCATCACCTGCCTATGAACTTTGGAGTCCTCCATTCGGTATCATAATGCTATAACTCGTTATGATACCGCGCCATTTTCTTAACGGACGAAAACAATAGCACAGGAGCAAGAAACAACTAGAATTGTTAAGTAACGGGGATAGGGGTGGAGGATATTTGCCGGGGGAAGATATTTTTTGCAGGTCTTCCTCAAGACGCTCGTTCAACACGGGACATGCTCGTTAGCCGAGATGTGTTCGACGCGATTACTGAAACTGAAATAACTCGATAACTTCAAATGCGTGCGGCGCGATTCTTTATCCTGTCCGAGCACCGTTGAATCACTCTGCAATCCATGCATTGGATTTTTCACCCGTTTCCCCGTTTCCTGCGACGCTTACTTCTCACCCGTTTCTCCCAGCCTCTTCACTTTCCTACCCTCCTCCTTTCCCCGCGGATTACTGCCTCCCGTTCCCCTAAATGACGCGAGGTGACATTAGCACACTTGACAGTCCGAGAGCACTTGATCGGGTGTATGAGTGAGCGAATGTACCTGTAGCTCATCGCGAGAAAATATCCAATTTTCAATCTCCTCCAACTACCATTAGACCCGTCGTCCTCCCCCCCACACTTCAGAGAATGAGAACGGCCGATTTATTTTCGGAGACCCGCAACGGACAAGGACACTAGTCTATTTGATCAAATGGACTAGATTCTATTGGTGGATCGATCGTTCATTTGCTTCCTAGAAATATTGTTTTCCTTTCTTTTTCAGTCGAGAACAGTCGTATTCCGGAGCCTCGGGGCTTCGCAAGAATGGTGGCTCAAGCCCGCGTTTTCATAAAAAAATACACTAGCATGATTACATTCTAAAAATATTTTTGTACTATATGCCTACACGATAAAATCAGCCAACATTATATAAGGTGTACTTTACTAGTTTTCAGTACAGATCCAATACATCCAATTTTAGGACATTACTGCTTCGCTGAGTGACTGCGGAATCACACAAGTTGAACGATATGCTATTAACAAAATTAAGCAATCTCAACAACTTCAAGCAAATTGCATCGATGACGGAAGATGAATAATATTAGTAAATGAATTTGCCCTATCCAGGAGGGATTGCAGGAGAAATTTTATCCTAAATAAATTTTATCCTAAAATTTTTTTAAAAAGAAATGTTATCCTAAATAAATTTTTCTTCCGTGAAAAAAATTAAAGTAGCATTCATTGATTGACCTTGCACATCGGAGGATACCCATGACCTACTTGCATATACTCACTTAGCATTTACAGGTTTATAAAACCACTTTTAAGTCTTTCAACAAAAAAACTACATACCATTCACCCAATACATCAGAGAATTCCTTACCCATCCTGCACAGTAACACACAGTAACTGTATGACATGGAATGGCGAGAAAACGAAGCGGAGTTATTTTCAAAATAGAAAAAAACGTAACTTTTAAAGGTCTTCTGCAGCAATGCATAGATAATGGTTGCATGTAAATAGAGGCGTTATAAGGTGACCCACTAATCGAGGAAAAATGCTACAAGGAAATAAATACGCACTACCAATCTTTCGTGAACTCACAATAAAATGGGAAATGAGTAAATTGAAAGAAAAGAAATGGGTATACAATAGATGCATATTCTTTTGCATTTCTATGGACACTTTCAACAAAACCACTTATTTCATGAATCACTAGATCAGAATATTTTAGACTTATAAACAATAACATTTTATCTTCTTGATATTGTCAGGGATGTCATTCCTTAGATAAATATTATAAGTAGAGGTGATTTTTAAGAGACTGTGCAATGTCTAATCACCTTTTCTTAATGTATGCCAATATTTTATCATCACTTTCCTAGAATACAATTTTCCAAAGCAAAACCGACTCGATAACAATAACAGGAAAAAGTAAAGAGTAAGAAAAAGAACTTCATTTTATACCAGTCAATACGGTATATGTTGCATAGAATTGAATGTTATAAAATTTTAAACGAATCCTTCCATTTTGAATGGGTGACAATTTATTCATTTGTTCCATAGTTTAAGTGAAAAACACAATGAAAAATTGGAAACCGACAAGATGTTTCCCTTCAGCTCAATTTCTCACTTCATGACTCTTAATTTAGGTTGCTACGATAAATAATCTCGATTAACGCTAAATAACGCCGTCACTCACTACAATCGAACTTCCTCGAGGTGAAACTCTAGCACACATCCCATTGAATTAGATCCCAAGTATTCACAATGACACTCCACTCCTCTATTAACAAACACTTGCTTTGCACTGGAACTTGAACGCCGTGAATCCAAGCTGCTAAGGTGGCTCGTCTCTTTGGGACAAATAAATGAATAGAAATGAAAATGAGAAAGAATCCAAATCCCCCGCACATACAGGAAGAGATTAATGACACACGTCCGCGGGATGCTGAATGAGGATTTGCAGTTTCAAACCCCATCGGGATGAGACGGTGGTTGGAGCAATAGAACACGCGACAGGCAGGCGATACACGGTCGGGATGCACCCGAATGTGGCCAATGACACGAAACCAAGCATTCAACCTAGCGATGGAATCCCGAGTCAGCTGATGGCACGAATTACGGCAGGATTACCTACTCTAATGCCTAGAAAGCGAAGGGCAGCAATGGGACTGATTGCTGATCAATCAGAAAATAGACGACAGTGGCAGGTATACCACCATCGAACTGCAGGTATTCAACTTCGCGAACTTCACCGCAGGGCAGATTATACGTACCAAACTATCTTCATATTTTCCGCAAATAACCTGAATAACTGGATCTTTCGAGGATTAAATTTGTTTGTGGAATCTCGGGGAAATACGTTGGTATTGATTTGAGAAGTTCTCTGATTGAAAAAATGTCACTCTAAAGAAATGCTTACTCTTGAATGAAAGGCAAATGAGAATCCTGAAATAAAAAGCTACTGCCACTTACTTTATCGAAGGAGACCAGCACTTCCTCCAAAGAACTCAGGCAGATGGATCGTTCTCCTTTCCATTCGCTTAAATAATAATCGTAAATATGTCGGTTTCTCCTCCAGCATCGCTCCGCTTTCTGAACCTCGACCCTGTAAATAAAAAGATAAGTAAAGAATTTCTTAAAAGTTTTTGTGTTGTCAAATTCTTAAAAGTTGTTTCTTATTAGTAAAATAATCATTAAACATTCAAATAAGCACAGTTGAATTTAATTATCTCACTTCTTCATTATCATTATTTTATCGGCTAAGTGTCATTTATTTCAACTTTCAAACGAAGTTTTCTCACAAAAAATAAAACTATTTCCGATTCAGTACATTTGGTGGAACACAATTTTGGTCATTCGTTCATGGAGTCCTATAATCGGGGGCGTCAAGGCACCACTTAGACAAGTGCAAAATAAAATCAAGAAATAAATCTTTCATCAAGAGTCACACAATCAGTGTGCTCTATGTGTTCATTGAAACTAAAATCATTTAGAATTTTCTACAAATCAGTCAAATGTGTTTAAGTGTTACTCTTTGAATGCAAAAAAATGTTATAATAGACGGAATTAACGACGATTTCATGAAATTATCATCCTGCTTCCTCCATAGAAGCCTGATCCAACCCCTCCTTTTCTCATTTAAATTGGCATTAATTCTGAAATAACCAGCAACAGCAGATTATTTAACGGTGATAAGACCATCTCATGAGATAAAAGAAATGAAAAGGTTCTAGGACCCTTTCTAGTTACCTCAATAATTTCAGTACTTGGTGTCAGAAATCAGGTCTTTGAACAAATCAGTAAAAACACACCACAGTGATTTTCTGGGAGCAGAAATTAATTCTCCCTTATACCTATTTAATCGGGGCAAGGGGAGGTAAAAACAAAGTTGACATAGTAAAATACTTGGGAGTCGCACTAAAACAACTTAAAATTGGGAAAACATGCGCGAAATATCACCCAGTGCATTAAATTTTGAATGAGCAGTGGGAAAATGCTAGAAATTGAATGTGATATATCGTGCTAAATAGACCAAAACTTGAATACGCATTGAATACTCGAAATCCTGCACAGAAAGATCTAATTTAAAAATCGAGCTAAATACAGAAAAACTCGTCATCTTCAAAATCTTTATGAACGAATGGAAAACGCCACAAGATTATTAGACGGCCTGGAATGGGAGTAGTTGGAAGCACGAAGATTAAATGCCTACTGGATCAATAGGTATAAATAAATCAAAACAAGTTTCAAACTGACACTGAGGGAATATGTCTAGCTCTGTATCACAACGGTATGCAATACCACAATGAGAAGGAAATTTGGCTGCAGGACTAAACCAGACAGGGAATCCTTTTTCCCTCGCACCATTCGTGATCACAACTGTAGTAAACAGCACATACAACCACTGTAATTATTTGAAAATAAAATATTACCAAATGCACCTGCATGATAAATCACATCAATAACCTAAATACTGTTTACCTAACACTCCTTGCCACACGCTCTTGTGGAGGCTTGCCGGTTAACATGCAGATGGAAATCAACTCTTCCGAAGACATATTCACATGCTTTCGAGCCATTAAACTCCAACGAGGATGATGAATACCTACTCAGGAGTCAGAGCACCAGAGGATTTCAACGGGATTCATACACGACTCGGATTAAAAATCTATCAAATCCGTTGATGGAATTGGCCATTACTTGGTGGAAACGATTCATCATTGAAAGACAATATAAGTTTATTTTTCCACAGTGGAAAAATAAAGTTGTTTTGTCTTTCAACTATCAAATCCGCTAAATTTCATAACCTCCATTGTGTTTTCCGCTCTCAAACGGCTCGGATACCGAGCAGAGAGTAAGGAAATGCCACATAAACATCATTTGGTGAAATACCGACTTGATTAATACCATCAAAATATCCATATAGTAATTACTATCTAGATCCCATTACGAAACCCTGAACCAGCAAGGATTTACTTATTATAGGTATGCAAAGAAGTGGGAAATATACAGCTATGAAATTTCCAGGCATACCGATACATATATACTCGTATAAAGCTTCATTTTAGATGTCAGGTAACGGCTATGCGGCCTGAAACATTGGAACAATGATTTCCTTATATTTCCTTTCATTGACTGTTGTTAAGAACTCAAGCTCAGACGATTCTTAGACAAAGAAAATGTGTAACTGAACCTAAAACCAGCAGCATTTCTCTTTGATTTGATGAATTTTTATTTACCTAGGTACCTTTAAGTAGGCATGCAACCCGTTTCCAACGGAATTGAGTGCTTTTCAAGCTGTTTCGGGTGTGGCGCATTTTAGCCAGGAAGGGGAAAGAAATATGTTTTGATAGGGTGATAGGGAAAATTATATACTGTAAATAACAACAGGAAGATAGAGTTCCCATGAAAGAGAATACTCATGAAGACAGAGAGCGGAAAGTGAGGAACCGGAACAAGCATTGACAAATTTAAGAATAATTAGACTTGGATGATTGGAGGGCATAATCGAAATAAGAAAAGTGAGCACAAGATGGTGGGGAAAAGTCAACTCTCCCTTGGAAATAATTCTCTGCGTCAGGGATCGGAAACGTAAGGCCCGCGAGGCGTTCAAATGTTTATGAACCAAACGCAAATGTTTTACACAGACTCAGGATATGACCAGTTTAAAAACTCTATGCATAAAGTCTCAATGAAGGAATGACAATTAATTCTCGTCGATGATGCTCACTCCTCGGCAATATTTCATCGTGCTTTAACGGCCACACAGGTCATTTATATCAATTTCAGCATTGTTGTTTTTGCTGAGGTGAATGCATCCCGGAAAAAAGTGTATAAAATCCTCACACAAGTTAAGGAACACTATGTAGGATCAAAAGATAATTTATTTTTCACCGACCGAACCATTTGCAAGGTGCGTAAGCTGTCCGAAACCTGGGTCCGTGAATCAAAACCTTTCCGTGTATTTTACCAAATTTCCTTCCTTGAGTAAAGACGACAAAATTCCATACACACCTGAAAGAATTAAGTATAAACTCCTGGTATATAAAACAATCCACCAGGTTAATCTCTATATGATCTATTAGTAGGTTTCGCAGGTTTTTCACTCCCCTCCCCTCACTAGTATGTACTTTTTCCTGTTGATATAATAATTTATTTGATTGACAATGGATCAAACTTGGATAGTAATTTATCTAACGTGTTTTTTGCTCTGAAATTTTCTGCAATGTTTTTTCCGAACACAGTGAAAAGGATTTAGGTGGTAGCAGAATCTCTTAAAAGTCTCCATCTCGCCTCAAAAAGTAAGACATAAACAAGTATAATCCATCCGTGTATATTATGATTTTTAAATCTGCTCCGTAAGACTACCGAGATGAGAATTCTGAAGATGATCACGGATCTAATGAAGTTTTGGGAGGAGTGGGAAGAGGAAAAAGGACAAGGAAATACTCAAATATTCAGAAGAAATCATGAGCTAAAGTTCAACCATGAGAGTTTTCCGAAGGCAATAGAGAAGGAAACTGGCCGGGAATACTGCAGTGGGGTGGAATGCCTCACATGAAATAAGAGATGTGAAAAATTAAAAAAAACATATTAAGACCCGAAGTAGGAAATTAAAGGGCAGTCGGGCAGAGAACTGTATCAAACTAATACAGGGACTGATGGCTGGTGAAGATAATGAACGTCAGAATACTGCAAGCGTCGAATGCTCTCTGATACATTTTCAGTGACTACACAGCGAGATTTCAGGATATGATTTCATGACAGTGAAGATATTAATAAGGAGTGGGCAATGATACCCCGTATTCCATGATGTGAGTTTTATCATTACGCCATATTCAATCTTAATTATTTTTTTAAATACCGCGAACTATGCGGGACTCGGAGACATGTTTATATCCAGGGAACATTACGGTACAAAAGGGATTCGCACCCAAATACGGAGGCTTATGAGTTCACGACATCACATAGAACTTGCAAGCCCTCCAACTCAGGAAATTACCCATACCCCTCGCTTTACAGCACCAATGCGGCAGTTAAAACCTCCATCAACAATTATCGCAACGTTCTCCTTCAACCACGAAAGAAGAGCCAGACGCATCAGCGAGACTTGGTGACCAGTCGCCCCTCAGTCAATGTTCACTACTCCTTAATGGCGCTCTCGAGAATCGACAAAAAAATTCGCGCTTCCCATGTCAGTTTATTATTATATTAATGTGATGAGCAGAAGGGGGAGAGATATGGGGAGGGAGTAAATGGGAGGGAGGGGACTTCGCATGGAAGCAGAGCGAAGAGCGCACGAATGGCCATAAATTCGACTCGTTAAGCCTAGGACGGGGCGAGAGTGGTGTGGGGGNGGGGGGGGGGGGGGGGGGGGGGGGGGGGGAAGTAAGACGGAGGGCGGATAAAGGATCTGTCTGCCCTTCGAACGACCACCGGACTGAGCATGGATACTTAATTTTTTTCGCGCGGTTTAATGAGCCCTCAGAACACTCTCACACCACTCGGAGAGAGAAAGAGAAAATAAAAAAGGTGGGTGAACACCTGATTTACCCACGGTGAATGCGCGAGCTCCCGGCTATCTTCTCGGCCGATCTGTTTGCGACGGAAATCCAACGGCTGATCGAGCATTGGGGCGGAGGAGGAAGCGTCGCCGAGGGCGATCGTATCATCGCAACGAGACTTCTCGAGCGGGCGGGAGGGAAAGAAAAACACATCTCCGGGAGTAAAATCTCATCAACAAAGTGACAGGACGGAAAGACAGATATCGGGAGGAGTTTCCTCCACATCCTACACCTCTCCGATTGGCGTCAGCATTCTACGGTTGTGTACGAGCGGTCAGTGGATGGACCGGAATTAGATCCAGGCTCCCGGACGACATCGGATAGGAGGTCACCTGTTCGAATCCCCAAATCGCATCGGATAACGTGTTCCGAGCAATCGACACACCCGATGCATTGGGCGGAGACCCATAATATTAGACCAGGCACAGATTAAAAAATTACGATCATTCAAAAGGCCAGGAGAGTGAACGGTCGAGAGCTTTTACTCGAACTCGAACGGTAAAGAAGCTTCAACGATGAAATCCAAGATTGGAATTTCTATCCTCACACAGGGCTATTATTGAACATTCCCACGATCTGTACCTCTTCGTCAACACTGTGACCGTTCTGCGACAAGTTTATATTCACCAGGCCGGTAGGAAGTATTTTTATCAGCAGGCATGGAAAGTAGACGAGTAGAACAATATTTTTTCGACAGATTGGAGAAGTTCAATCAAGGAGGAGCAACCGAATTCCCCGTTGCGACGGCCCTGAAATGCATATTATACATCTGTTCTCACAAATTACAAATTTTACGGAGTAGTGTCGGCTTTTCTTAAAATAGCAGTGACTCAAAATTTCATCCGGAACCAATTTAGAGGATGCTACTGAATCGAAGCGCAAACACTTGGTTATTCCACACACATTTTATTAAACACGACCCGGTTTTCGATGCCGAACGTCATCATCAAGTTACGCCTGAAACAACAGAATACAATTTAGAGGAGTTCAGAGAATGCATCTTTGGAGTCGCTTTTCGCAGTGCATATAATAAAAATTAAATAAATTTAGGATTTCGGCGATTTATGAAAATGCGTTAACAGCAACAATGTCACCTTACCATACTTCAGGTTTCATACAGAGGCGTGAGCTATTGGCTGTGAGTGATTCAAAAGTGAATCTTAAAGCTAATTTAAAAAATACTTGCACATTTTTATTGACTATAGGATTCATCCCTGTATTCATCAGGTTAGAATGATCAGCAATTGATATAACCGGATAGCAAATTGGATAAAATTATTTTTTTTCGATTGTTTTTCGGGTATTCTGTAGCCTAATATATATACTTGAAGGTTTATAGCCGTCATCCTTGTTAATGTTATGTTACCTTGCCCCTTAACGATCACAATGGCTTTCCTGATGATTCTTTGGTGATACTTTGTTTACTTAAAAAGAACGTTTTATGTTCTTAATATCAATGACGTGGCCTTCTTCCATGTACGTGAGTTCAGCTTCGAAGGAGTGGACTCAATCCCTCTTAATGATGGCTTGTCCGTGTTCTTTCGATTCTTCCCCTTACTACCCTCTTCGCATTACCCATGCAAGATTTCCTGCACACAAACACACCCAATTCGTACACATCCTCCAAAAAGGATGGTAGTAACGGATCCTTTTCTCCCCGTGGATGACCCTCAATTTTCGAAACGGTGAATTCTTGCAACAAATTTGTATATTTTCAGTATCCTACCAATCCGATCCGTTGTTCCCGCAACGCAACATATTCCAAAGGTTTTTGACTCTTGATCTTCCCATAATATGGCGACAAAAAAAATTAAGAAATCGCAAAAATTCCAAATTTATTTTGTTTTCATTCTCTCAAATATATTTCTATAGCCAATCAAATCTCTATAGCAACCTTATGTTATTATTAGTTAACCGAGAAGAGCTAGGCTTGTTTATTTCCTTGAAGGTTTACGCAAATATTCGTCGGGGAGGTCAAGTGCGTTAACAAGAGACTTTTTAAGACTAAATGACAGGAAAAAAAACGTAGCCAAATGTACACTGGGATTCAGAAAAGAAGGCTAAAATAGCGACTAATGTTCATTTGAAAATAGGGTGAAAATTACAAAAAAAGTATCCTAACCCTTTTCGAGGTTTCTCATTTACCACACCACCTTACAACGTGGATCAAGCTGAATTAAATAAGACGTAAAGACAAAGTAAATCTTACTGAAGTGCATTTTGTAATCTTATATGCCGCTTCATGATAAATTATCTGATTCCCGACCAAGGGAATATTTTTCTGTTCGGAATCGCCATCCTTCCACCTTCCCCACTCTCTCCCTGTGTTCGTCTTTTGTGTGTTTCGTGGCCACCCAATGAATGCCTTAAGTACTCACTACCCCCAGTGGAAAAGTTACACTTATCGGCGCAAGAAATCCGACTGCTACTTTTAGAATTCATTCCGCCGGCTTCCATACACCCTGTCGTGGAGCTCGCTCACGACGTCGAAGCAAATTGAGGATTGGAAAAAATCACATAGATCTTGGGATCGCTTTCACTTCTAGGCTAAAAAGGTTTGGTGCGGGCTGGTGACAAGGGCAAAGGCGGGGGAACGTTAATTGGAGGGAAGGTCATCGAAGCTGAAATGGAGAACACCCGAGCGGTGGCGGTTGACAGGGAGAGAGCGAAAAGGTGACAGCAACCAGCCGGACAGCTTTGGTGTCACGAGCGAAAACAAAAATGACGTGATATGGAGGAACAAACGGTAGCGGTATAGTTTACAGTCGAAGTTTGTATTGGGGAAAAAATATCGGGGTATCAATTTTTTTTTCTTCGCCACACTCACTACAGTCAAGATTGGGCAGTGAAATTATGTCGCGATATTTTGCAAGGTTTTAATCCGAATGCAAATCAGTCGGCATATTTCCTCCAAGCCATTGTGGGCAGGGTGTTAGGAGGGCTTGTTCATTGTCCCTCCTGAGAAGATAGGATCCAAAACGTTGAAAATGTTTAGCAGGGTCATGCCTAGAAACCTCCCAAGAAGGTATGGGGTGATTTAGAAACATTCTGAAACAAGGAGA
>LYUA01000528.1:523432-536062 GCA_002093875.1 Calopteryx splendens | reverse complement strand
TTCATTAATATGGCATGTGCTTAACATTTCGGTGGAACCTCCTTAAGAGGGTAAGTTAATATGTAGTTCATGAGCATGTAATTATGTACTTCTTCAACTCACTACCTTCAAGTTCAAGCAACAGTTTTAACCCTTTGCGCTCACATGTCCGACCTCGCCCGACACGGCGTGGTTCCCTATCCGCTCGTTTGTCGGACGAGTCTGACATGATTTTCCTTTCAATATTTCGTTACTCTTCACTGTTAGGTTACTCATTATGTCCCCCAAAACCTCTCTAAAATATATATTTAGTCCCGGTTTTATAACGTTTCGTTAAACAGAAGATTAACTCTAACCTTCTGTTAAAGCCAGAACTCAGTTTTGCAATCGCTTGATAAGTCCAAACCGTCCTTAGTGCTAGAAAACTTAAAGGCAGAGTTACTACGGTTTATGTTCTCTGTACGAGGAGTCTGAAATGGTCATAATGTCATACCTGTAGGTAACATCCACGCTTAGTAAATGTTCGCATTGCCTAACGACTAAATCGAGACAACAAAACCTGGCCTAAATGTTTCACATTGCTAACGAAATGAAATTTCGATTGGTTTCTTTGAGAATATCCGCCGTAATTCTCGCTCATTGTATGATAAGTTTTACGATTTGCTAATACTGTCTTTGTCGCAACGATTACTTCGTATTTTATGTAACTCCGACAGAAGCAATTTCCTTTGTAATAATACCAATACCGCGGAGTTCATTGCATATTGCAATGCGATCCAGAGAAAAGAAACATCTCCTATCTTTGGTCATCTTAAAAGGCATCAAGCGAGTTCAAAAATTTCCGCGACCTATCAAATTAGTTCTCTTCGCATTTCGTATAACGGTGATGAGTCCCATTCTTAGGCAATGGAATTTTGAAAAACCGGTGAATTCACTCCATGTAATTTAAAAATATATTTGCCATCGGTATTTCCCACACAAGCAGCCTGTTTTCCGGTGGCTTCTCCGACCATTAGTCATTTCTTTCTCCTTGAAAAGTCCACCGACAAATTTCTTTGGAGATAATGTTAGTTATCCTAGAAGGCAAATGCGCACATGCCTACGAAAATCATATCAAGATATTTGCGTCCTCGGCGTAATGACACAGCTGGAGAATGACTGTGAACTACGGAATGCGAGGGCTATACCAGTGATAGTGATTTTGACTACAAAATAAGTGCTGATGAATCAATTCCATTCAGTGATTCAACTGGAAAACTCTCAGACCCATTATTAACTCTAGGCATTATCCCACGGGCCTATTGCAACTCTTGAAATTTAAGTAATGAAGTGCGACTTCTATTCCCTTGCCAGATGACAAAACTCATTCCACCATACTGTTTGATTCTCGATTTTAATCGCCCAAAATAAAAAATAAACTTGACCTGCTACTTAACCCCCGGTCATTGCTAATTATCGCTGGCGGAAGGCAATCAACGAATTCGGCTGTCAAATTAAGAAATTATCACCGATCGTTGATCTTCGTTGGTGAATCTGGGCCTCAGTGGACGAAGTTTCATGCATAATACTTTTCCCTAGATTTCATTACACATCGCTAAGCTGTTTTAGTTTAAGTGTTTGGAATTTCTGCGCTAAGACTGGCTGAAGTAAAGTATTTCTTCATTTAACTGAGTACTCATTTTTTTATGTACTGATTATTAATTTGCTGAGAACGGCGAGGGAACACATTTTTTAGGGGGATAAACCCACGTTAGCCGCGTATGTGGAATATATTAAGACAGACCACGTTAAGGTTTTGAGGAGACAATCGGTGTAAAATTGGGAAAAGGTGACGCATAAGTGGATCGAAAGAGAAGGGTTAGACGATCCGTGAAGGGGCAGGGCATTTTTTGAAGCACAGTACGGAATTTCTTTGTTTATTGAAAGGAAAAATAATAAAGGCATACGGGAATTCTACCCTAAGTTGTCGAGAGGATGAAAATTCAGCGTCAGTATGAACTTATACAGCTAGATGTCACTCTATGCGTATTTCAGCTGCCAGTGTGCCAAGACAGATCCTTGTGAATACCCGTGTTTCTTAGTTTTTGATTCCGCTAAATCTTCTCTGCCTGCGAATTCCAAAATGTCTTCCACTCTGAAGATTGCTGATTTGTTTGGGCACGAAGTTTGGGTCATCCCGAACTGTTTACCAATTAATAAAAAAATAATACCAGTTAATTGCAGCTCAGTATACACCTCAACCCGATGGTCTCGGGAAAAAATTTCGCTGCCGTTCGCCTCATGCTCAGCGCATCCGATAGAATGCGCAAGCGTCGTGGATTGTCTGACTTACTAGGCACGTGCGTAAAGTAATCCTTGAGGACCTTTTTAGTAGGTCCTCAGGGATCACTTTACGCACTTTCGCGATCGTTTCTATAGTCGTGAATGATGACGGTCAAGCCGAATGCTTGTCATCCTCCACAGACTCCCGACCATCTCTGAAACGCTTAAACCACTCAAATGCTTTTGCTTGGCTTAGAGCGTGTCACTAAAAGCTTCCTTTAGTATTCGGCAGGTTTCAGCGACAGTTTCCTAGAGCACGAAAACTTAATGCAGATAACTTAACCCCTGTACATCAACCATTTCGGAATTGAGGACAGAGAAGAACACAATGTAAAAAAGAAAACAACACAAACTAAGACATTGAATATTGGGTACAACATTGAGTAAAAAAGAAAACAACATAAACTAAGAAACGCGTGCACACATGAAGATGCCGCTTGGGACACTAGCAGCTGAATTACATACGAAGTAGCATCTAGCTGCAGACTTTCGTACTACTCCTGTTTAGGCTGAATATTGGGTACAACATTGAGTTGGGACAACTTTGGGTAGCACCTCGTACAGTTTTTGAAAAAAAACCAGCGGGGGTAACTTTTGTAAGGGGTTGAATGGGGTGGAGGTTGGAGGGCAAAGGAAGGAGGGACACATGGTGCAGTGTACATTGCATAAAATAATATGCCATTTACATACGATGAAAATATAACCATAAATGCGGGAAGAACATTAAATAGGCGTGGGAGGGGGTGGTGTTGAATGAAAGGATGGATTGGAGAGAAGGAGCGATATTTGCGAGAGTTGTAGGGCCACACTGCCTACTCAATTCAGGCACCAATAGGAGTGAGTCATAATTATTTAGGAATCCAATAATTAAGAAGAAGAAAACATTCTCAAAAGTTACAATAATTGAAATAAAACTGGAGCTGGCTGCAAAGTTCTCTTATCTAAAATACAAATGCAAAGGGCTGAATTATCCATACGATCGATTGCTGGTAACTATTCAGGATCTCCAAATAAAGTGGGAACCATTCACCGAAAAACATATAACTAAAAGCTAACGTCACCATCAAGAATACACATGACTATAGACTAACGGTTAGTTAAGACATAAGCTGTAATAAGACAACATATCATTAACATTTGCCCAGAATGCAATGTGGACGAGAGACCACCGGCTAGGAAGGTCCACGTATTCTCCTACAAAATTAGCCATTAATTAAACGGAAAACATAAGAGGTGCATGTGATGAACGTAAAGAGAGCATAGTTATCACTTCTGAGAAGAGCTCGAATTGATAACTCCCAAGAGTGACTCATGCGATCTTAGAATTGATATAAGACATTTACTGCTACAAGTTCACATGCAATATGCACGGTAAGGCCAGATGATATTTGGAATGTTTATGAGCGGCTTGCGCATGGAGTTCGAACGTTACCGGAAGGTGGTATGTTGCTGATTATAGAGAAAAGTTATATACCCTGCCGGAGACGGATGTTTGTTCTATGGCTTGCACCCAATTAGAAGCCATAAATCAGAGACTGCGTCTATCGGAGGTTCACGTGCACTTCTACCCGATTCACAATTCCTCTTAGGTGTGAATGGATACCTTGAGAGTCCACAACACGTGGGAATTTATTCATTGGGCATATAAACAATATCAATACTTCACACTGATAGTAAAATTTAACGGTGACTATGCGGCAGAGAAAATTTTAATACGAGCAAAAAAAGCACTCCAAAATTTCGGTGGCCAGATTTTCAGTTTAAAAATGTACGTTTATTATAATAGATAATTCTGATGACGTGCGGTAAACTTTCGATTAAAATTCTAAAAATAAAAATAACATCAGTTTTTCTACTTCTAATACCTCATCCCCTACTGTAACTACCTACACATTCATGGTAAATTGCCGCACCCTACAATGTAAGGCGCCACATGGAGAAATATACCTCAGAATACAAAGAGTATATAAATTACGAGTGAAAGAAAATGTTCGTCTACATTTCAAGAATTATTATATTCATATATAATTATTCATTTAATTATATTCATATTCATATAATTCATAATTAGTAAACCAGGCAGCGAGATGATACACGGAAGTACGATCATATGTTAAGGATCGATAAATGTTAGCAATTGGACCGACGAAGACGGCAGAATAGCACTGCGAAACTGTTACTCTCGAGCACAAAAATGTACCACAGAAATCTAAAAATATGCCTACAGTAAATAGAAGAGAGGGTGGTAGATGCTTATAAGCAATAGAAGCGAATAAAATGAAAAAGAATGATCGCGCAAATACAGAAATACAATAAATAACTCCAGCGTTGTTGATATCTCGTAAATAAAGGAAAGTTGAGACGGAAGAGCTACATTCGAAAAAAATATTCAAGCATTATCTTAAGAATGCTAAGAGGAATTTAGGAAATATAAGAATGCCAATATCACATGGCACTTCTGAAGTTAGATAAAATTGCCAGAGTATAAATATTCAGGATTGTCGATGGTAAACCTCATTTACAGAGAGACATCAGGGTTTTTACATGAAACCCCGGAAATAATAAGTCAATAAAACTTGAACGATGACCATTAGGGTTACATTGTTTCCGTATTTTGGTAAACCTGGGTTGCATTCACCTTCCGAATCAAGGTGAAGTCCATGAACAAATACAGAGGAGAGATATTCCAGCAACGCATTTAGTGACTCAACATGCAAGTTCTTGAAAATGAATGTATCCCCATTATGTGTACAGAGAAAATATGTCAACAATGGGTAGTCGATTCTTATACACAAACAAATAATATGGTGAAATGCAAACATGAATAAAAAGAAATGTCTTTCAATAGAACCATCTGGTGGACGAAAAATGTGGTCATTACAGCTACGTATTTCAAAGTTCAAGGCGATAAAACAGAACTACACACATCCCACAAATTGAGTTATAATTTGAAAAATTTTACAAGTAATGATGTCTATGGAAATGATTGACAAAGGATGTCACCAATGATACTCACTAATAATTAACCTAAGACATTGAAAATCCGTAGATTGGTTTCCTGGAGCTCTCGCTCTCCATTTCCCTTCACTCCACCCATCACACACAACTTTTAGCGTCATGCACTCCATTCTTCTTCTTCCTCCGTAGTTCTTCCCATCAATCTGTTCTTCCCACAGAGGCCTTCAAGTCGTTTGCCCCAAGAAATTCCCGATGAATTCGCACCTTCTTGCAAATCTCTTCAGCACACACTTCCGCACACTACTTCTTCATCCTCTTCCTAGAGGGACTTCTTCCTTGGTGATTCTTTCGGTCCATTTAGTCTTCATCATTCTCCTCTTAACAACACATTTCCACGTTTCCTAGTTTTTCTATTCCTGCGGGCTGTTACCGCCCATTCTTCATGCCAATAAGAAGGGTTCCGTGCCCCTTGCCCACGCTTGCACGAAGTGACCCATCACTCTTTTTCTTAAGCAAAGACGGAAAAAATACATATTTATTACCTCAATATAGAAATATATTGCCAGCCGATCATGCCCATAAATACGATGCAAATGGAAGGTTTTATTGTACATTCATGGAATTCTAGGTAAAATGGTTTCTCTTTACTTCTAGGCTGCGACAAAAATTTAGGGACCCGACTCACGACTACTACTCCAGTTACCTTAAACACAGTCATTACATTAGGTCCCACACATTTTGACCAATCACATTTGACCATTCACCCCCTATTCCCATAATGGCTCATTTATTTGTTCTATAAGTATATATATATATATTACATATATAACCACCGCTATAAACTGTTAATTGACTGCACTTATGTACAAAAGTCACTTATTGAAAAGTTGAGCCTTTAAGCCAGATAGCCGATTACAGATTGACTTGGGACCTCACCCTCCCTCTTAACAAACTTGGTAATCAACGTGGCATAGTAAGCGATTCAGTATCAAGGCTTCGCGCACGAATTGTGCCACGCAGTTACAATGGAAGGGGGAGTGAAGCCTTCCGCCATGTCTGAGCTCCCTAGAAAAATTGTCCAATTAAGTGCGATTCGTTGCGTCACTTCAACTGACTTATCCCGAATTGACATAAAGGCCGTTAAGTGCAACCTGATCAAATCTAGCCTGATACTCGTCACCGTCTACATTAGCTCTCCATAAATGTTCAACACCATTAGGGCCCTTGTCGTTCAATTCGGTAATGATACATTTGAAATAGAAGAAGCTATTAAGTGGAAAAACAAATGCGCCAATTTGGGAAAATAATCGAGAATAGTGACGTCACTTCGGGAGAGGGGTCAGAATCCCCATGACAAAGCGTGACGTTAGGGGTTAAGAGGGATCAGAATAGACCAACATCGGCGTGACGCCATTTGTGCACGAAGCCCCCAATATGATATCGAGGACAGGCCTAGCACGCTTGGAATGTTCACATGATCGTTATTCGAGCAATCGGAATACCACAGGCCCGCCAGAGCTGTCCGAAGAACAACAGAAATTCCCTTTTATTTCCTATTATTTACTGACAGTCGGATTTCAGATGACTGCTGTCCGACGCAACAGTTCAACTGAGCGGGAGTGCAAAATAATGTGAGGTGTTATTGTTATAGTTTTGACTCCAAATATAGATGAGACATTTTTCTTTCCCTGACCATAAGACAACGAAATCAGCTTACATGAATGAAATTTTTTTAAAATCGGAAGACGATATATTTTCTGGTTTCATGGATACCAGTGTGAAGCATGTGCCCATTGAGACACTGATAAGCCTTCGCTTGCCGAAACGTTTCTCGAGACCCGAAGGTAACAGAACACCAATGGAGGAGGCTGAGACCTATGGGCTAGCAGTCTGGTGCGTGACCGATCAGACTTATTCGGTCATTAAATGGAGCAACAAATAAATGCAAACTTGAATTTAGAGTTTAAGTACAGACTGATTTCATTTATATCCGCATCAATCTCCATCTCGACATAAGCATACCCCCTCAACGGAACATTCGCCCTTCGTAGATCCTCACAACTCCTTCTAATCCACCCCATTTGCATTCCCAATAGATTGTAACTGATTAAAAATGACGTCTTTCTAAACCTAAGCAACATTCGACCCGAAACTTATTACGCGGATTGTCGTACAATGACAAATTATGCATGCATAATTTGAGTTTTCCTAAAATCTAATAATGACAGAAGCTGATCCCCTTGATATATAAGTTCACGCAAGGAAGCTCAAAGACTCTCGACCCCGTGAAAGACCGCGGAAATATCACCAAGTGCTAGATTTTAAAATGGCGGTCGCAGATACTTCGTTAAGTCCATACGCCCTCCATTGACCTCGGAAGCGTGGGGAACTAGAACAATAATGATGATAATAACAGTAATGATGATAAATGTACTACACCATGTACTCGATCTTGATCTAGGTTAACGTTTCCAATTCACATTTACGACAATAATTGCTCTAAAGGCAGACCAAACTCTGCATGCTGGTAGGCATACGAACTATTTCAGATTTCGTAAGTTCAACAATCACGTGAAATGACTTCATTCCCAAACCACTAATTAAGGAATTTCAATTGAACTTGAAATCTATATAGTGACCAGTGACAAAATAGTTTACAAGTAGAGTCCCCCTGCTTGAGTAGGACCCGCTTCCGTTAATGGCACGTGGAAAAAATTAGATCCAGCGTGTCACAATTCCTTCCCTATGTCACATTTCTCTAATATTACGGAAAAGCTCGCGACGACCGCGGGATAAGGTGCAAATTGAAAGAGACCATATCTGTAGTATTTTTGCAGAATCAACGGTGCATTCTAAAAGCGACAGCTGAACTTTCCTTCCTCTCCGAAATAAAGATTACCACATGATTTTAACTTCTCCGATGAATTTTTTCAGGTGCGTTCGAAGAAAAGACCTCGCTCAATGTAAAATGCGGGCGCTCTATCTCAGAGCCAATAACATCGAAACGAGTAAACAGGATCTCCGCCAAATTTCGCATTCGGAGAAAGAATTCTGACCGGAAAACTATATTCAGGGGCATGCTGAAACAATTCCAAACCAGAAATAACATTTTATCCCCTGAATACAAAATATAATATTCTAAAGAAAAGAACGCATCACGGGACATTGAATCCACGGCTTCGAGAGAGGCACTATGCAAGCCAATGACGTCGTCAAATTTCGAGCGAAAATAGGCGCACGCGTGTCTATTGTTTCGCTTGAAGTGTTGAATCCTAATTATAGAGCTAGGTGCTGAACTTTTCCACCCTATCATTTTTATCGCCTCATAAAAATTGGAAAGCGGCCATCGCGTGAGCTTCCAGTTGTACTTAAGGCTCTAAATGGCGGAAATGCCTCGATGCTAAGGGGAGACCGGAAATGGGGGCTAACGCACAGCTTTGACATTTGCAGCGGGTATAAAAATGGAGACAGGCCAGACTAATTGTTTTCTTCGTCTTTTTAGACGTAGGTAACAGTGTCAATGAAAAAAGTGCTGACCCACTCACTCTCGCGTACATTCGCTAGATGTGAATTCAATACAATAAAATATTAAGCAAAAACTCAAAATGGTTTCCAGTTCATTAGAACATAAATAACTCATTTCACTCGTACGTTCTTGAGCGATTTTTGGGGTCCGGATTATGACTATGAGACGTAAACTGGCTACAACTGGTGTAGAATTAGGTTTTTGTCTTAGTAAACTAAATTCCACAGCCTCGAGGAACCCGGAAGCAACGTAAACGCAATTTCCTCTCGTCAAAAATTTAATTTAAAATATTTTGAAGACAGGAATCGGCCTTGATATAAGCTAAAAATATATCTTTTTAGATAACTTTTATAATGGAATTCCAAATAGTGTCGACGTCGTCTGTCAACTCCACTGCATTTTATATTGCACTATTTCTTATAAACATCTTCCCAATTCTTTACGCCTCTCAAAATGGAGTTTGTGGTCCAAATGGCATATTTTCTCCATCCCCTTCTACCAAATCATTCCACACACAGCCATTTCTCAACGTCTTTCCCATTCCCTTTTTCTGCCTACGACATTTTCCCACACGACTTTCCCTCCCCATTATTATAATACTTATACTATTATTATAGCACTTACTCGGTTCTATTCCCCTCTATTCTAGGTTACTCTTTCATCTTCCTCCAAATACATTTTATCCTAAACCCATCCTCTTTCATCCACGTTCGAGTTTGGAACCCACGCAACACGACGTTCATACTCATGTTAGTCATATCTCGACTCATTATTTCATTACCCCGGCAATCAAGAACACCAGTTACAGTTCCCACGCCCAGGCATTCCCTTTTTTATGCCGTATAAAGTTTCTGCATTCCATTTATTAACCGTCTCCCCATCATAACTTATTAAATTATAGTCCAAACTGCATTACTGACTGCTGTATCATTATCGGAATAAGTCTGCCTCAGGGATGCGAAGCAAACTGATGATATTCCTAAATCTTATAGTAAAATCGCCCGCATTTAACAGCTCAGGTTTTTTTTAAGTTCCAGGTAATGAGGATGATTACCTGCAACTAGTTTTATTAGTTCTTCCTGTTTATGGGAGGACCAGTGTGTTTCAATTCTAGGTTACCGAGGGCGGAAGTGCATTTCAAATCAAGGATCAAATTGCTTCCCAAGGAAAAACCTGAGGGAACAAAAAAAATAATGACCAGAAAAATAAAACAAAATAACAGTTTTTATTTCAATTAGGTGAGAGCATAAGAGACATTAAATCAACAATTTTATTACGGTTCTTAATCCCTCATTTACCTCACAATCACTCATTTTTAGCGGACGTTATTGACTTTGGCATGGAATGAAGATTATCAGTTTGCGATTCAGCGAGAATCACACTTTCCAGATCTCATAAATATTAACAAACTATAAGGCTTCGACCCCCATCTAACAAAAACACACTTTTTTATTCCCGTTGGTTTCATAAGCAAACACACCAACTTCATAACAACCTGCCCGCCTTTGTTTTGGTCTCTCATCTTCTATTCAGTTTGTATATACACAATGAGCATTATTAGATTACTCCTTCCTCTAAGACCATAGCTGGAATATGAGCTCCCTGGAAAAATGCATAACGATATCATTCTATTCGAATCCATTACGTTATTTGGGAAATTAAGATGAGGTTACTTTCATATGCAGCAGAGGGTAGCAAATTTAAGAGCTTCAACACATAGGTGGGGCTTCATGACTTTTGACTTAACTACAATCAAATTTATCACAAAGAGATTAACTTTACCCAGGGATAACGACTCGATTATTTACGATAATACAGCTCACGATATATTTTTGGATTCCGTGACGTTTTCATTCAACCTTCACTGCCGGAATCTCTTTGAAGTAAATTACGCGTAAGACTTTTTTGCTCACAGCATTGCTAATATATTAAGTCTCAAGCTCTAACACGGATACATTGTCCACTTAAGGTGACTCAGATAAGTTCTATTTCCCAATATTTTTTTAAAAACAAACTCAAGTCAACTCGTCAAAAAAGACGGAAACGCCCAAAAATATTTTACACGTTCATCAACGTACATTTGGACACCTCCAAGCATGTAGAAATAAGTCAGTCCCTTTTTTATGAAGTGCATTACCATGTAGTGAAGCGTATTGCATGGCCATCGATAAACCAAATGCTTTTTGTACCTGACCACGATTATTAGAATGGGACTAACTTGCTATTTGATAGGTTACCTGAAAATCATACTGAAGATACAATGTAACAAAACAAATTTATCTCCCATTTAAATCTTCGGCACCACCTGACTTCCCTGTCCATAAAATAAAAGGAAGATTTATCTCATCATAATTTGACACTCATTTATATAATCCCATAATGGTAAAAGAAATATAACCCTAACCACGACACTTAGCCGCTAAAAAGAAACATTGACACTTAAGCTAATGCCCGTCGAATTTCGCTAAACTTCAAAAACATAATTACTTTTAATTGAGAAAGAACACCTCCATAACCTATTTATGTGGCAACTGAGGCAATGCAAAAACTATTTATAGACTAACTAACACGGTGGATTGCTCTAGATACAAGCATTAAGTCCACTGGTTGGGGTGACCAGAGAATGGCTAGCCGATCGCTACACAATGGAAATAGAGAACTAGATCACAGAGGTTGATCATCTCAGTCACACATAATGGGTACCAAGGTAACTTTTTATATCAATATAAATATTGATTTCACTTACACTCCCTTATAAAAGTGTACATTTCAAACAGACGATTTCACTGAAAACAAGCCCTGATCTACTGCTTGGCAATATCAGTGCTGCAACTAGAATGCATGTTTGAGTGCAGGACCAAAGAAAAACTCGAGAAAAAGAAGCTGAATCCATATGAGTGTTCCGCTAGGAGTAGGTAAAGAAACCGGTTACCACAAGACTACATATGATTAAGGATCCCCAAATAAATAAAATATAGCAATATATAAATATAGCAATCCTGAAACGACGAACTGAATGCAATGAGACACAATTCCAATTCGGCCAACATATATACGTTACAACGTTACGATATTTCTCCAATTTCTTTCCTAAAATCACTTTCAAATAAAGGCCAAAAAAGATTGCTAGCTTCTCCCCGCAACGAAGTAAGGGAATACCTATCTTTTCCTCGATGATTTATTTTTTTAAACATTTTCCTGGGGAGAAGTGAAATTTGTCAAGATAAAAATATCTACCGAGGGTTCACAAAGGCAAAATGTACGTACATAATTATTAATCAAAGTATTCCCAATGACAGGAGAAGAATATATAGCTACATACATGGAAAAACGTTAGTGATACATGATAATAGAAAATAATCTTCAAAATTGACTTTAACTTGAGAATATCACTAATATTATATCACTATTTACTGTAAATACGTAAGTTAAAAATTAAAACCTAATCAAACGAGGAATAAAACTATTTTAAACGTACATTTTAGGCTATTTGAAATCAAAGGGAAAACCCTTAGAGATAGGGAAAGGCGGGAAAAGATAAATGAGATATAAACCGGAGAGATTGGAATACGCATATAGACATGATGGACAATGATAGAATAGTAAAGGTATGTAGAGATAACACCCCCGATAGGAAAAGAAGGGTTGGAAGACCGAGGAAAAGGTGGAAGGAAAGCAAGTGAATAGCAAAAGAGCAGGCTACAAGGCTAGATTAAAACAAGAAGAACTCTTAGTAGAAAAACTCACACACGTGAAAACATAACTCTTGAGAAGCTTGCGGATAGAGACGAATAAGAAAAAACACACTTTTCTTAATTTTCGGTGGCTGCACAACCACCTTCATC
>LYUA01000528.1:499103-518477 GCA_002093875.1 Calopteryx splendens | reverse complement strand
AATCATATTTCCAGAGAATTATGGCAGTGAAAAACACAAATAAGTGGCCTACACTGGTAAAAACTAATAGAAAATTTTCACCGTATGCGACACATGAAACTATGAATTGAAAATATTAAAATATTACTGGAATTTCTAGCTACACCGGCATTTAATGCGTGACTTGTATATTGAGACAGACAATATTTCGGACAAGCCTGCCTCTGTGGACTGTAAGGAAACATCAATTTTTGTCTGCTAGAAAGTTTAGGAGATAATTTTGTTTTGTTAACAGTGTTTCCGACCCATGGAACTAGAAAGAGTAGTCCAACCCAGAGTATGATTCTCGATCAGTCAAGGATGAAACGCGACAGGCGACTCGTATTTGGATCTTTCTAACCTAATGGGTCGCTCATGGAAATGAGTTATCAACGTCTTGATCAAAGCTGCCATAACAGAACTCAACGTCTTACTGGATTCCCCTAACTGTTGAAGATAATCAAGTGTGGCTCGAAGGTTCAAGACAAGTTCGCTGCACACACCCATAATTATTCCTGAAACTTCTGTCTCATTAATCATGCACACTTTTTTATATTAAACATTCCCATCCCTAGTCGACCTCATCCAGGAATGAGAAAAAAATTACCAAAACCCACTTGAGCTTCATTAATTCCTACTCCTGTCGTCGCTTGCTTTAAAAGCTTCCATTATCCATGGTTAAAACGCTTTGGTCGTAAAATGCTATGTGATACGAACTACGACATACGAGAAACTGTCTTTCGACAGCCATGAAAAGGAGAAGGCATTCTCTTAGGTGAAACACCATGAATAAGTCCGCATGTACATAATGTGGACAGAGGAAGCGTCACTTGCAACGGAAGGAAGACGTCCGCCTCCCCCAACTTTCCCCCCAAATTGTTTCGCATTAGAAACTCATGTGGCCGGAGCGAGTTCTCCTTGAGTCGCCCATATAACCCGAGTGGCGAGAGCTATTTCCGGGACTCGAAAAGGCGCCAAAAATTAAGAAAAAAAATGGAACGCTCAAATGAAAGGAAGAGAATTATAACGCCCGCGTGGACTGATCCGGCCGACGAACACTTCGGCCGGCCTTATTTCCCTTTCTTCGGTGCGCCATGCGTAATTTGTCCGCAGGAGTTATGAAGGGCCCTTTAGTCATTTCAAAATCGACTTTGTAATTCAACAGCGCACAGACCGATTACGGGTCCACGGGCAAAATCCAAACTAAGCGTCTTTGCGCAAAAATTATCATGAAATACCACAAAAGATTTCCTCGGTGAAAAGAGATCGGATTTTGCAAGTGACAAATTAATCAAAATACATTTAGAACGCGTAAATGACCTCCACTTAACGATTTCCAACGCCAAATCATAGACATAGTCGGGCGCTTTTTAAAATCTAGGTTAACTACGACTGAACATAGATATCACTCAATTATACAAAAGACAAGGCCCTAATGGAAGTTCAGCCGTGAGAGATATTAGCGGTGTCACGCGCAAATACTTTTTCCAGTATTATTTAATTTAAAACATTTGTATGGTAATATATAACTATTTGTATGTATATTAGACTCATATTTACTCTTGGCTCGTCCCTTTTCACCGTTAGTAAGAAACTATACTCATTTCCCATTATGGTAGAAATGGGCTTACACAAAAGGGAAAATTCATATTAATTTGATAAAGGTGCCTTAATATTTCACCCTAGAAATTGGCTTCTCCAGGAATCAATAAAATGTGTTCACTATACCATAAAGACCCTAGGGTCTTTACTCTATGCTAATACCAAATTCGAATGAACGGTAAAAACGGGTGCAAATGATTGTGTCCCATCTGTCGGTCTACAAAACAATGGGCGTTCGATTAATTAGGGAAACCCCATTGTTTTCGCCAAGAGTTCCTAACAATATTTACCCAGAGTTATGGCGTACGCGAGACAATGGAATATACGGTTATTCACTACATTGTGACACAAATTTTCTTCGTTAGGGCATATGGATCAATTTGAATGACGGCTCAATTCATTGTAGAACACGGACGAACTTAAGTCACCAAAAATTACAATCAAGCTTTTGAGAATGCATGACGATTTATTAATAGGCTTGGCGCATCAATTAACAGGTGCCGAACAATTAGTCTGAGTGTCACAACTTGAGATGAGACGGCCCTATAAGCCCTGAGGCCATTAAAATCATAATTTAGGGGCAGATGGATCCTTCCCCATACCACTAACGATATCTCAAATTCATAATGTCAGTTATTCGTGTCAATTAATTGTAACCTTACTCAACTTGGTGTGGTTGACAATGTGCAAACGCAACAATCAGATATTGAACTGAGTACCCGCGATCAGCATCTACACTCGGATGATAGTCAACAAATCTTCATGAGGAGGGGCCAATATTCACGATTTTTTTCTGGCACTAATGAGAGCTAATTGATTACGAAAGCACGCGAGGGAAATAGATAATTCGGCGATTTTGGGCTCTTACAGCACACTCTTCCGGGTCGTGGGTTGAGTGAATTCTTAACCATTCAGATTGACAAATTAATTACGTAACTGTAATAATTTCATTTATAACTCAAAATAGAATTGACACACATTAAAAGAAATTATGACACACAAAACATAACTACTGGCATATAACACACTACATCTGTTGAACCCGGAATATGTGGCATCCTGCACACACAAGACTGTATTTATCATTCATTTGTACGAACAAGCACACATATCAATAGCAATGATCAAACGGCTCTAGAGGGGGTTACCAGGGACACTTTTACATAGAAATCAGATCATAGTTGTCAAACTTGTATGCTAAGAAACTCGAAACCGTAAATCATACATACGTTTGAATAATTCCTAAACAAAAAATAACAAAAGGTTACTCTCCATTTCACATGCAGCATTTTATTACCACTTCGCAGAGACATCTGTAATATATGTACTAACCCCAAAGGCCGGATACAACCACGCCATATACTAAAAGATACCAGTCGTCACTTTGTGGAACGTAGTCATATTTGAACTTAAAACATCTTTACATATTTAGACAAGTAAAAACGAGGATTTATTAATCGCTGAAATATTTATTAACCGACCCAGGTTTCGAAACATTGTCATCCTCTATAACAATGACAATATAGGTGTAGAAACCTGGGTCGGTTGATAAATGCTTCAGTGACTTATACATTGATACTTTCATATCAAATCATTCCATAAATAGAGAAAAATCCTCTTATAGGTACACTGACAAACTAAATCAACAATGTTTTGGAAAAAAACTTATGTGGTAAACAATTCCGATATTCCTCCATTGTTATGCTCATTACACAAGAGAAGAACGATGCGAAAGCAACGGAAGATTCAGAGTACAATTGCGTTAAGAGAATTATGTGACAGAAACGAACATTCAAATTGGAGAGGGTTTTTTTTCCATCAGAAAAAAGTACGGACGCGATACGAACCCGCGACTTTCATCCAAGCAGGAAAGGGTGCCACCATGAGGCCACTGAACGCCGGGGAAGATTTTGGATCGTCACACGAATGATAAGGAAGAAAACAAGAGATTCGGATTAAACGACAAGGAACGAATCGATTCGCGACAATTGTAAACCTCTCCCTCAGCATGTGGACCAAGATCCAAAAGGCAGCTATCTGCAGAGTGGAATGATAGAGCGTGCTCTATCACTTTCATTTGCCCACCCCCCTGGTGAATTATGACGCTCAGACATCTGCGAACACGTACCTACCCATGGAACCTCAAGGTCAAAAACAGTGCCTTCTTGCATTGCAAGGTCGGGTCAAATGCAGAACACGACTGGTTTTATTCACTTTATGCGCTTTTATTTGACAGTCACGTTTTCATTGTTTCACAAATACACATAATGACCAAGTCAGTGCAATTATTCGGACTCTTCCATTGAGTGTATTCTTTCACGCAAAATCACGTTTATCTTTCAAGAGGGGTGATTGAAAGCTGTGGATCAAGATGGAATGACTTCGACGTGCGAAACATAACTAACAATTATATTAATTAGAACCGATTGTATGATCCAATCACGTCATGACTGTGTTATAAAGCTAATCACTCATCCCATACCGCATTGAATTACCTCCTCCAAGTCGCTCTTAAAAATGTTCTTCCACTTCCCGATCGTCTCACTCAAGTCTCCTTGAGCCACGGTTGGGAGTGGGGAAATTTTCCCTGAAAGGGAAAGTTTTTGAAGCAGGAGACGTGGACGACGGAAAGGAATAATGACCAGGAAATGCATCAGCGGACCATTTTTTAGTGGGCATGTCCCGCTACATTCGTGGCACTCGCCAAATGATTCCTTGACGCGCACTCGAAATCGAATACAGTAAATACGATTTACAGTTTGATACTATTCAGATGTGGATATAACAATTGACTTACAGCAAGAAACAAAAATGAAGTAATAAAAAGAATGCCACCAAGAAAATTTGTCTCACATTGAAAATTCTATTCATACATGGGCCATGACAGATCGGTCATAACCGGGACGTTGGGTGTCCTACTATACTTTGACGAAAATTTCAATCAAATTAGAATTCACATAAATCCATCCTCCCAGGCTGCATTTTGAAATAAAATTTTCTCGGAGTTTTGCCATTTAAAAAGGCATTAACCAATGCATTATAAATTATTTACCCTTGAGCCTTCAACCTCTGCTAAATGATCACTTAATGTCATCCATGAGTAGCTTAAAATAACTGATTTCCTGGATTTTGAAGGCATAATTAGGTGATAACATTTTATCAAAGGGAATAATGCGTTCCAGTTAAAAAATTCTCACTCGTTAGCCATTTTCCACATCGCCTCTCCTCTCCCTCCGTAAGATTCCTACCAAAGCGAGAGAAGTCATGAGCCAGTGTGACCCTGGCGAAAAAATGACGGCACGAGATGATATGAATAGTTCGGTTGGTATTACAATAGATGCCTCTGAGGAAGCGGCGGGGTAATTTCGTGATTCCCTCACGAGAAAATGTTGGTGAAAACTTGTTGAGCGTCCGCATGGAAAAAGGACTGTTTCGAACGCATCGCTTGCCCATTAACTTTTCCCATCTTCTTCTTGAAAAATGGACTATACTCGAAGAACATTATTGACTTCGTTCCATGCAATGAAAGACCGAGGGCGTTAGTGAAGGACACACGGAGAGTGAGAGTGGTGAATGTGGAGCAGACCACTATTTGGGAGTCTCAAAAGTGGATCCGGAGTGAAAGTGGGCAACAAGGAAGATTAGAGCGGGAAAGCAATAGAGCGGAAAAGACGATAAGGTAGGAATGCAGTACGAACACAGGCCCGAGGATATTTTTTTCCTCGAATCAAGGGAATGGGAAAAATATACCCAGAACGAAAGCGTGAGTGGTGTTGGTGAAGTTTGAAAGGAGTGATTTTAGAAACGTCCGTGGGTGTGCGTGGAACAGGTGTGGTAGGCAGAATGAAATGTGATGCTCAGTGGGATGAAGAAGACACTTGATTCTTTGGATGTACAGGAAAAGGCAGAGAAGAGGATTATTGCAGCTATGCAATGCAAAAGATTTTAGAAAAGAATTTTCGGTAAAATGCTTCGTTTAAAGTTATGTAAAATATTTTGTCAAATATTTTATAAAACGTATTGCGTTGCTCCCGGTTAACCTTTTTTTCCAAAAACCTGAAGTTCCATCGGCCTGCCATCTATTAGATGACAATAAAAACTCGTTAACTTATAAAATGGTTTCATTGCCCTCTATCGGATGATTACTTTACTACGTCAGATATTTCTCAGCCCGAAAACGTTTTGGCACCGATTCTTGATAAATATGACACACCAAAATGATACAGTTCGAGTAGTAATAATAATTGGTTTTAAGGAAATCAGTCAGGAATCATAATCAGTTGTAAGGAAAAAAGACAAATAAGGTTTTCTAAAAGACCTCATTCCTATAGCGATAAATAGGATATTTAACATGTTCGCATTCATACTATTGTTATTAAACCATTAACAATGAAACGGCTTCAATATTCGAACTGCTTCTTGCAATTTTCATCACTGGTTATTTACATGCTGGTTTCAAATCACTGCTAGTAGGTGACATCATTACCGTAAGGGCGTCTCTTATTGGTTGTTTTATAAAACAATTTTATGGAAATAGAACTTGCTTTATTATGTAGAACGTTTTATAAAACCTGACTCCACTAAGAGTTTTTTGGTGAGCAAGCACAGTTCCATAATATGTAAGCGATTTTATAAAACGTTTTACACAAAATGTTACCATGAGCTACAGGCACAAGATGTGAAACCTTGGAAGATAAGATACGATATTTACAAAGAGAAAAATATACGGTGGGAAAAAATTAGGTGTAATTGTAAGGAGTAAATGTACCTGTTCTTGTACATGCCGACGAAGCTGCATTGATGCTTAAGAGCCCGCAAAATCTATAGGTCTGGAAAACTTCCACGGCGTTACAGAATGAATGGAATTGAAGGTAAATGCGGGAAAAGCCAAAATAGTTGAAGGAGAATGGGAGGAATGATTGCACAATGAATGAAAACTACGAGTTTATTTAACAAGTATCGTTTTTCTTGGCATGGTGCTTGTGAAAGACGGTACGATTGATGAAGAGATAAAATGGCGTGCGAATTTTGGCAGAAAGGCTATTGGTATTGTTGAAAATTTGCCTACGGACAAAAAATGGTAGTTTATAAAATTGCACTCTCCCCCAATTTATTTCATGAAAGTGACACTTGGGTCTCCCAGGAAAAGAAAAACATAAGACTAAATTAGGAGAGTGTGGGGTAGGTACTTGAAGTGTGCTGTAGTGGAAATGGGAGAGACAGGGTGAGGAATGAGTGGTTTATGAAACAATATGGATTGGATACATCAGGAATAGACAAGTATGAAAGTAGTGAGCTGGTATGGTCATGTTGAGAGAATGGATGAGAGTCGAGTAGCCTAACGGATAAATGAGAGAAGAATGAACGGGTCGAGAGGAATGGAAGAAAGTCATGTGTGAATGTAACCGAAGAGTCCCAAAAATAAGGAATATTGGCACACTCAGGAAGAGAAGAGAATATACATATTTCACTGTGCATGAATTTGAAGGGCGGAGGAAGTTATTTTTTTCGCTTTTTGGCTGCGCTCACCTCGACCCCCCGCGGGTGTTCATTTATAGGTAGAGAGACGGGACGTAATCAAGTGACCTCGAACATAATCGGAATTTTTCCATAAGAGACATCGAGCACCAACACTGCCCACCCTGGAAACAGCCAACGTGCTTGCTTCTTGCCGTCTGTCAAGATGAGAGCTTCATTTACGCTTTACATACACGAACGACGATCAATGACAAACGTCAAAATAATTTACCAATTATAAAATTAATTTTTTCAGAACGCGGCCGTTTATCAAAACCACTCCAAGGAACACTGGAAGGAAGATCCATGGTAGCATTAATGAATGGACCTAAGTGCCCGCGGTCATAAAATAAGGCGGTTCAAAATACGAAGAGCGTGAGACCTCAATGGCATTTGAAGCAACTGAGGATTTATTATTTCATTTTCTAATAACTAACTGGGTCCTATTTGTATCGTAAATCCGCAAACCTGTTTAATACTTCATTTTAATAAGAAATTCCGAGATACAATTTCGCCTGTAAATAGTTGTGTAACCATGAAAAAATAATCAAACATGTTGACTGAACACAGAAGAAAAGAATGTCCAAAAAGATTGACAATACTGCGCATAGAGAGTGTGAAGTGCAGTAAATAAGGCAGAGAATAAATATAGTGAAGGTGAGGGGTCAGGACGAACTAAACAGATCAGCCGAGAGGCGCACAGAGTGAAATGTAACACACCTAATCAATCCTCAATTTTCTAACGGCCGGACTTTTTTTTTATTGTTCACCAAGACATCATACCATGACCACTATTTCGCCATGCGAAAAAAACCAATGGAGTCGGGTCACGAGGCTGGGATAAAAAATGGACAGAGCGCAAGGCAGCTGGACGGGGTCGCTTCGAGAAATATTGATTTTATGGGCTAGTTTAGGGATGAGCTGGCAGGAGACACGGCTAACTACAAATCAATCACAAAACGTTACTTACAACCTCAGTAGCGGGTTTTTAGTCCATGATAAAACGCTTCTTCAATGCCTGGCATATTTTCTGAACTGACTGAAGACTAACTAAGATTTACACCAGCAGCATATAAGCAATGTACCTAAATCAAAACTTATATGAGTTTCATTTCCGGAATTAAAAGTTTTCTTGGGCTGTAAGAATTAAATAAAACAAATTACTCTAAGAATATTATAAACAAAAATGTTATTCTCGCTGGACAATCGTCATAAGATCGACCGAAATATCTTAATAAATTAATACCCAGTAGCCAAAATCGATCGCTAACGCACAGCAGTAATAAAAATTAGGTAGCCTAGTAAGCCTACGAGATGGCCAGTTAGATTCAGTGCAATATACCTTCGGTTTTCAAAGGGAGTAAAAGCAGAACACTGGTAAGACTCAGTAAAGTTAAACGATTAGCATCCTACCCACCATAAAATCGATCCATCGATTAAAATTCACAATAACAACCTGATAATAAATGTACGATTACAATACATTCCTTGAAAAAGACTTAAAAAAGCGAGTCATAAAGTTAGTACGGAATGGATGCAGAAATGAAAGACCCTAACTCCTGGAAGGGAACTTCAAAACGAGATTGCATATCAAACACTTTCATTCCTCCAGCACTAACAAGTATTTATACTTCTGTAACTATAGGATAATCGGCAACCCACCACTTGGGTGTAAGGCAGCGGGTAAACCAGCCAAGCAATCACATGTATGTGTAACTCGAATGCTAGTGACTGACTGACACAGAGGTTATAAAGTTCAATCGATGGCAATAAATTCTACCAGCAGTTTCATGTACACAACAATATCTCAGTATAAAATACTACGCAACTCATGGCCGAAGAGCTGCTAGTAGGGATTGCAATAAATACGATAAAATGGAAGATGCTTACTAATCTACTTAGCGTAAAACATTGTTTCCTTAGCACTGTCGTTGGCAAATATAATTTATCTCTTATCGCTCGCGGGAAAAATAACAATTTAAACCTATCGGTTCAACATTTTGTCCCTCTAATCTAATTTTTACTTTTTCCTATGCAGTATAACGGGGTTAGCCGGAAAAGAGGCCAGCTTATAATTTATGCAAGAGATTTAATCTATAACTTTAACTTCGGTCAGTGAGAGATCCCAAACTTAGTTCTTCTAATAATCCAGCCACACTTAATAGAATCTACTCTTAATATTTTGGTATCCTTTATATACCTAATAGGCATTCGGGGGAGAACTACTCTTTCTCCAAAATGTTATCACTACACAATTATTTCAGTTTAGTTTCAATTTTAGTCAATTCAAGTTTAGCTGCATCTACGTCATCAGCTGATACTACTCTATTCTAGGGACAGCAAATATCTCCGTGAATGACTGCATCGTCAGGAAATAAACGACTTTTACCATTAACCAAGGGGTTTCTGTGGTTGAGTTGGAGAACTTACAAAACAGAACCGATATCACTTCCCTGGGGAGCATCTGATGCGAGTTCAAACTGCATTAGAACTAACGCCATCGATGACAAATCTTAAAACCCCATTATTCAAAAAGATGTTTATTGTCCGTGAGGAAAACTGACACTTTAAATCTATCGCTTCTATAGTTTACCTTACTAATATTATTTTCGCGATCTCTCCTACCATATGACGGTGGGTAAGTAATACAAATATAATATCATCACATAAGACGTTTCAAATTCATGCAAGGGATTTAACCTTCTGTCCGTGAGTGACTCCCAGCCTACTACCCCTTATCCTATTGTGTGCTTGCTCACTAACATATTATCGAGTGCATTGATATTATTAGAGGAAATAAAGTTAAGGTTTGTTAAGGAATACAAATTGAAAAGTTTAAAAACAAGATTTTTACATTTCGTCGTAATCATTGTTTTATTATAACTTGGAGCCGGGTGTTGATCAACTGCAGATAAAAAATGAATCGGAAGTTTTCCTTAAATGCATTAAAATTACGGTGCAGCCATTCCATTTCTATGTTAACAAATTTTCTGGTAAAATATCAACCGTAGGAAAAAATTGTTATCACATACGGCAGTGACGAAAGACGACTACTACAAATTACACACGCCGGCGCACTGATAACGATATATACGATATGAGTTCACCGAGATACGAAAAATATGGGAATACATAATAATATTACTACGGAAAATCAATATAAATTAGTATAAGTTGTTACAGAATTAAATAAAACGTATTTTCCTTCTAAGTTGTGGCAAATATCGGATAGTGAAAACCGTTTCGACCCTTTACACCCTATTTAACTGCGATAAAAATTCCGGATAACTGGTGAGCACCCCTCGGAAATTTCGCCAGACCCCTACCAACAACCCTCTCCCAGGAAATTTTGGATACAGTCTCCTCATTCCAATCACCGGATAGGTAATTACGGGGATGAAAACGCAATGAACGGCTATAGACTATAGAAAACCTCCACGAGCGCGGAACTTGCCAACGATTACTAAAACAACCCGCTTATAATGATATATTCCTTGCCAGAGGAATTGCGCCAAACTATTCCAACGATTCATGGCGATTTCGACCCCCGGGTGAATGTAGCAGCAGCTTTTCTATCCCTCCGGGAGGAGGAAGAGCAGGCCGACGGCCGTGACGTACAATCGGGAAGGCACCCACCCCGACATGCGCACAGCGGAGCGGACGAGGAGGATGGGTGAGGAGGCGGGGACTCGGAGGGCCTGGGGTGAGAATGGCCGGGGGGGAGGAAAGGGATCGGGGAAGGAATAGGTTGGGGCCTTGCAAGGAGGGGAGACCGGGCTGCGAGGGTGGAGGGATGGGAACGCGAGCGCAATTGTGGGACGGAGGGTATTGAGGAAAAAAAAAAGTAATGACGAGAGGAATAAGCAAGCGCCCGGGAATGCCATCCAAGCCGGGGCGTCAGCCTTCCTGTTTAATCGGTTTCACGGAGTATAGCTTCGAGAAATGTTAACCCGAGGCCCAGAATGAATGCACAATACAGTGGCAATGGCGACCCCCAACCGTCAACCCATGCTAGATGCGTTTACTCCCAAAATAAACATACCATGCACCTAAGAGGGCGCAAATGTTAGCAAAAGCAGGTGCGGTGACACCAACATCAACCATTAACACCTTGCCCGATGTAGAATATAGCAAAAAGCATGAAAAAACTATTAGGAAGAAGGCATGAGATACATAACCATATCTTGACCATTGTACGATACATCTGTGACTTCGCCGAGTTTAGTGAAAATTGCTGCTGTTCCGCACTCGGAAAAATTAAATGTTGGCCACATTCAGAACCCCATCAATGCATGCTCCAACGAAAACCATAATCGTCATGGAAAAATAGTGCAATAATGGCACGTTTTAGTTTGGTAGGCATGCAAACCGGGCACAGACCAGACACAGGCGGCCAGAAAACACATCTGATAAATACGACTTCTCAATATTTCAGGAAACTACCAGAACGGTACGCTGATAATAACTATGGGTGAAGACGAACATGCTTAGATCATTAACGACAACTTTAGCAGCGATCGCTAAAACCACCATGAAGTGTGATGTACTTGACAGAATCAGCGAGTGTTCTACATTTTACAAAGCATAAAATTATTTATTTATAATATAACAATGAACAATCACATAAAATGAGAGGTCTGGAGCTCACGAAGTCGCTCAGCCAAGGAAAAATGAGGATATACAACCAGTTAAAACTAAATAAATAGAGTAGTTCTCTAAAAAATACGTCAATGTTAACAACGATAATCAAGGCAACAACAATAAACCACGGCAAACACTTGGCGCCTTTACTCCATACGCATACAACATAATTCATACAAAATTCAACATCACACTCATTTAAACAGAATTTTCACCATTTACACCAACAATATTCAGTAGTTACCAAACACATCTTCAAGTCATGTGAATTCTTCAGCCACATGAATTTAAATAATTAAGCCATTTTCCACTATTAGAGTTATAAAATAGCGAATCAAAATTAAGCTAGGGAAAGGTAGAGTCAACCTAAATATTTCCAGTGTAACCAGAGGAAAATGTGGAAATTTTAATCTGCCTTCGAGTATAGGGATTATGACTAAAGAATCAATACTTAATGCCCTTAAAACCAAAAATATTCATGTAGGCGTACCCTAAAATAATTCCCAATTTATCAAATGATATGTGGTAAACTAGAAAATTATCAAATTTTAATGAAAGAGATCAAAGTACGCCCCGTTCTGATAATCCTTTTCTTTCTTGATCTATTAGTTTTGGAGAAGAAAATAGTTTTGAGAGAATTGATATTTACGAACTGAACGCATTACGGCTACAAATTACCGTTCTGCACAGATATGGAAATAGAATGACACATTACTCGCAATAATTCAATTCCCTTAATATAATGTATATACCAATTCCCTTGGTAAATCAGGATAGGCACCCTGGATAATTCACATCAACACTGCGTTCTTTGTTACATAGTTTAAACACATGCCCAACCAGTAGAACAAATGTCGAATACATTCCAATGGAAGCCCATGAATACAATACTTGAATCACTCCACCGTGCCGCTTCGCGGAAGTAGCCAAACGCAGCTTTCTCTAAGGAAGCACCCCGCGCGAGGCTAGCACTCAAGACTGAACGAAGCAGTTAACCTGCTCGTGTAATTAAATCAACTCTTTCAAGCACTCATTCACGTAAAGCATCGTTGAGAGTGCACATATATAGTATTTCATCATTACTGTGAATATCGGAGGAGGCTAACTTGACAAACGTCTAATCGATTACGCCAATTTTAATTATCTTCTGAAGTTGTGTGGAGGCTAAAAATTTACTGGCCTACGTTACATATAACATGAAGAAACAACAAAATCACATATGAACCAAAAGAAAGGCAATCGTAAAAAAGAACGCCAAACGCGAAGAGATTATGAAAATCGAATAAACGGGGGCACGGAGCGAGGGTACAGCCTCACCCATTCCCACGCCGAAAGACAGGCAGGCGGGGCCAAACACGGAAAACGAGATGAGGGGAAGTGAAGGGCGAAGGGGAAGGAGGAGGAAGGTTGCTGGGACGGGGATGTTTGCAGAGCGGGAGAGGGGGAGTAGCTGTATATGGAGGGAAGCGGGCTGAGGGGAGGTTAAGGGGGAAAGGATGCTGGAGGGGGGAAGGCGAGAAATAGGGGAAGTAAGACCGTGGATTGGGGAAAGGAGGGGAGGGAAGTTCGGGGGACCCACCCCTCATTGGAGCGGAAAGGGCGCGTTTGCCATGTCCCGGCACTGGAGCTTGACTGGCACGGGAATGGGAAGTAGCGGGTAATGAGTAAGTCCCACGGGAAACGGTGCGTTCAATCTCGGAGTCGTAGGAGTGGAGGTTCTTGGAGATCGCCGAGCACCTGCTACCCGCCAGGCCCATTGTCATCGGGGGCATCGAACAATCCGGCAACAGAACGCATCACAATCTCTCCGATACATGGGTAGCAGCAAACAATAACAATCTCTCGCGGTCCCGCTGAGCAAGGCTAAGGGAAGGCCCGATCAATTCACTACGGGCTTCGAGCAATGACACTCGTGAACACTGACTGTTAAACCAACGAGCAAAATTTTATCCCGCCAAGACAGGTAAAATTAAAGATAGAGTTCCCTCGATACGCCATCTTTTACAATTTAATCAATGCCCTTGTACTTCTATTACTTTCAACAAGGAAAATTTACACTTAAAGTTCCAACAGCCAAAAATCTAAGAAAATCCTGTCTGACAGGTCTGACTCCAACAAACATGGCTGGCGATAAGGAGAACTTGATTTTAGCGATATTCTCGCAAAATTAACAACGGAAAAGTATATAACGGGAATATGGGGAAAAGCGTAGCTTATGCAGCAACTTCGGAAGCAATTCCCGTCTGCATTTAGCACAAACATTTTTCGTCAGCTGGGTGGTGCCTGAGAAGCGATGAAAACTAGAACAACACTGGACGCGAGGGCCAGCAGGAGGTGACGCTGAGAAATCGAATGGGTTGCGCAAAAATATGGTAAGCATTTCCAATTGCGAAGGACCGGAAAACAAATGACGGCGATTTTCATGCATATTAACCGCGGTGCAGTACTCGGCAGTGAAAGCTGTACGCAGCAGAAGGCCAACGTAATGCAAAGATATGAGACAGGTCTCCCAAGACCCGCGCACCTTTAACCCACTTTGAACATAGGAGCCATTTATTAAGTCCGGTCCTACCAATAAACACGAAAATTTCCATTCCATTATAAAAACTTACTATGCGCTCTAATGATACAAAAAGCAACATTAAAATTAAATGACTTTCTCCGTATTTCTAACTACCAGTCTTGCTTACATTCCCCAAAAAAGATTACAATAGTTTCAGTTGCGATAACCTTAAATTGGAAAAGAGCCCTTAGAACAAAGCGCTATAAATCGTATGGTTTAACATTTCTTGATGCTGTAATCAATTGCATATTATAAAACCTGTACTTGGTTAAAATATTAAATGAACGCAATCTTACACACATCTACGGCTTAAAACCGTCAACTGAATTTGAATTCGCCGTATCATAGCTTGTTTGTGAAAACTGTCAAGCCTCATTACTTCTACGAAGTCAGAATCTTTTTTCAAGGAATACGCACCATGCACGAAATTCGACGCATGCGTACTTGTGATTTCTTTGCCGCAAATGTATTAAAATATTCTTCAATCAGGACAACCTCAAATTTAATTATTAACAATACATAACATATTGTGTAATCATTCAATTAATATCAATATTCAATTAAAATATTTATGCTTCTGAGGCAAACAAGGTATATTGATGGAATTATTAGCGAATTATGGACAAACAATTAAGAGATGAAAAGGAACAAATTTCAAACGAACCTTGAATTACTCCATTACTTTTAACAATATAAACAAATATGCCAAAAATGAAATGGACTTCACCTAATGTCTAAAGGTATGCCAGTTAGATGAACGCAAACATTAGGGGAGCATGATAATAAATCCATTATTCCTTTTTACGAAATGACTCGACAGAAGACTGATATTGTATTGTAGAAATTTTAAATTTAAATTTGAATCTTAGATACCAATGATGAAAAACAAAGTATTTCGTTTTCCAGAATTTTACTCAATCTGGAAAAAAGGCATTAAAATTAAGGAAAACTAAGAAGTTGGCATTTTCCCTACGGGCGCCCCTCGCTTCCGAGGAGTCACATGTCACTCTATTTACACAAAGTGTCAAGTTACCCATAGCAGGAAAGTCTACAATAGAAACGCTGTAAGACCACAAATGTGTTAATAAAACAAATCAGTAATATCCAGGATAAAATGACACACTTGGGTAGAGGTGTCAGTTTTTCTGGTTCCCTGCATCAAAAACCATAAAAGCTGAACTTTAGAATTGATAGGATTAGAATTGATAACTTTTGTGCTCGCAACGTTTAACCGAACAAAAACAAAACTTATGCATGGGATTCCTTCGGGTACGGATAATAAATTACAAGAGAGACTCATGGCAGCTTCATACATGCTTATAAAATCCATATCAATGTTATAGCCTATCGGGTTATTACGTCAAGTGACGCCCATCTATTAACTTAAGCGTAGTGGATTAGATTCACGAGACTGAGGGATGGGGGAGGGAGGGTGCTGTATGAATACAGGCGGCTTGGCCCAGGGGAAATCTGATGGAAAGCGAACACGTATCGGGATTTAGGTGGATAATATGTACTCATTATTCATTCCTTGGCGCACGGGATTAAATGCACAAGATCGATACCGAGTATGTTTCCCGAACGATTATTTTCATTCCCAAGATATAATGGAAAAGAGGCACATAAAACCAGTTCTTTTAGAGAGTACCAACATCGCTAGGAGCGTCCATCTATCGTGCTATGGGTTTTGGGACACATATTAGGCTTTTCCCAACCCTCCCTCCTCCGTGCTATGCTCCACGACATTTTCTTGACCACCTTGTATCGAGCAGCTTTTAAAACTTCAACAGATTTCTCGTCTCGATGACGCACGAGGTTCACGTTGATAATTCGACACGCGGCATTTCCTGACGAAACGAGGCCATTTCCATGACGCTACCAGGAGTAACGTGTAAAATCAAAGCAAATTTTCGATTACAGATAGCGAAAGAAGTTCTTTTATCGTGCTTGAACAGTCAAAAGAATACAACCCAAATCCATTAATCTGTTGACGAGGATGCTGTGATTTTTATCTACGAAACGTGTTTGATGGCATTAGCAATGCTACAGCTTGAACACGTGAGTTCACGTCCCTCCTATATCGCCCTAATAATCGGAATATTTTAGCGCCGGTTATGCCCCTCTCGGGACAAATAACGAAAAATTCATTACTTCAGTAAAAAAGGTTTTATTTTTCGGTCCAATTAACTGCGAAGGCAATTTGGTTTACACGGAAAAAATGTTAAGTCCTTCATACGGTTGATTTAAGAGAAAAACGCTCGCTCAAGTTAATTCAAAAGTTGGAATCAGATTGATGTGGGTATGATCATTTGAGCACTGGGGAAGGATGTAACAGCTGTAGGAATCCGAGCAATATTTACGGGAAAATATTTTGGCGTGAGCCCAATGTCGCCAAAACCACTTCGGCATCATGCTCCAACTCGCAAACGACCTCGGCAGTCGGTCACCTCCACTAATAATAATTACTACTACTTTAACGCATCTCGAGACACAGTTTTGACCTGGAACCACCAAAGGGTGGAGTCTGTAGAGCACGAGGTAGGTGACATATGTTTTAGGGGGCAACCCTCTTAAGAACACACTGACTTGAATCTATCACCGAAGAGACAAGGCACAGGGAAATGAGTCAGAGAATGAGCTGCTAGAAAGCCTTTGCGTCAGCTAACTTCGAGGCCTTAAGTCACGGCCATTAATTGTAACAAAGATGAACAGTTTGAAGGAACTAGTTACATTATTGATCAGAAGTCACGTACTTACGCATGACTAAAATCCACTAACTTAGAGCGGCGTCATGCTAATACATGACCTGGAATAAACATCACCGTTTTACATTCCTGTGGATGACGCATTAAAATCCATGCATTTTCCCTTCGAGTGGTAGCTTTTCACAAAAGATGTGAGAATCTATTTATACAATATTTAAAAAAGTATTCATCTTCGTTTGACATACTTAAATGTTGCATTTGACTTGCTGGACTTTTCCATGGAAAAATTTTAATAACCACACACACTATAGTAATGTCACTCTGCGGAAATATCAATATATTTTATGAGAGCTCGTGGCTCTTTTATATTATTTCGAACATACTGATACACAGTTCCACCCAAGTCCCACTGAAATTATAACAAGGATTTACAGAACAAATTTCAAACAGGTACTACCGTTAAACCAAAGTGCGACTAAGGCAGTAGTTTTCCACCGTGAAAACTGATATTACTCACATTGATAGTGCATGGAACAAGCACTAAATAAAAGACTAGGTTAAATTTGATCGCGCGTAAGTTCATGATTGAAGAACTAGCCAGCGGCCCTAAGACAGAACCACCTGCCGATCATTTGAACGTGATCAATGGGTGTTCTAACATCCATCATCATTGCTATTAGTAAGAGTTAACGGTCCCTAATAAATATTACGTGATATGTATCGCTTCTATACGAAGATGTTCAAGCAAGCAGAGAAATCTCCGGATTAATGCTGGAATTTACAATGGCCGACGACTTGATTCATTTTATCAAATTGAAGCAACGCACACAGCTGTGGGTGCCCTCGAAGCCTGCCCATCAAAGACTTAAACGGAGTATTAAGATCCACAAAAAAAATGAAAAAAATAGTCGCACACCAACGTGGAATGTCACCACTTGGTCTTTTCCATAAACTTTGACCGATCAAAGGGCAACGGTCGATGCATGGGCAACGGTCGGTATATGGACCCGCTGAGCAAGGCCCGATCAATTCACAACGGGCTTCGAGCAATGACACTCGTGAACACTGACTGTTAAACCAGCGAGCAAAATTCTATCCCACCAAGACAGGTAAGATTAAGGTTCCCTCGATACGCCATGTTTTACAATATAATCAATGCCCTTTATTCACTGCTATTACTTTCAACAAGGTCGGTACATGGACAATACCACGGATCAATAATTCGTCTGTAAAAGAATTCCAACACCATAAAGATCCCAAGGTCAAAACATCAGGGCTCACAATGTTAATCCGGTTTTGACCTGTAAGAACTAAAAAATACTGGCAACTACTACGTCCCAAAAATCAATCTGTCCCAAAAAAATCATAAAATTACCGAACGCATAGGCATTGAAGAGGAAATTGCTGGGCAGAAATGAAATAATTATGTCTACATAAAAATTATGGCACTAAAGTAACCCTACGAAATTGTGGATCTGCAAGGAAACTTAAAAAAAAACCTGGAAACAAGCAGCATACAGAAATATAACTACAAAATACAGTAGGACTGAAGCATTATAATTATAATCATTTACAAACCTGTAGTACTACAGTTAATATCACAGTCGAAATTACTTTTTTGAACCCGTTCCTATCCAGAAACGAGTGACATCCATGGGCGTTAGCAGGAGAAAGAAAGGACTCATTCGAAATTAGCCCTCATTGGATATATCTTCTTTTGGTACTACACGCTGGAACTAATTGATGTCAACAAGAATGAGCAACAGCCATTATGTGAATAAACGAACCCCTCACTGAGGCAGACAATAGATTAGTTATTTTTCATATTTATAATCCTGGTAACGCCCATGGTGATCTATAATATACAAAAAAATACTCTAGCAATCAAATTGGATTTTCAAAGACCAATTTTGAAGGCTTTCATAAACAGCGGCCTTGACAAATATATTCGGATCTACATGTTAACATAAGCACTTTTTATGCACCAAAATTTGCGTTCATGCTCAACGCCCTTGCGTGGCTGCAATGGGTCAAACGACTGGGAGATTATGGGGCCGGACAGGGCGGGGAACCCAGACCGAGCGCGGGGGCGCACCGGAGACGCACAAAAATGAATTCCCCGCCTCGGGGAGGGTTCCACGCCCTCTTGTCCACGACAATGGAAAACCCCATCCCTCCCTCCATGAGGGGAGTAAGACAGCAATGCAGCAATCCCGTAACCAAACCTTTTGAGCCCCCCAATATGGGAGCGAGAGATAGGGCGGCCCCGGTGGCTGTGCCTGCCGCGTCCGTCCATCCGTGAGTGTCGGTCCTTCCGCTCCTCCACCC